>BQNB010005791.1:87987-100479 GCA_026074375.1 Tanacetum coccineum | reverse complement strand
TTCTATCTTAGAGAGAAAATAAGCAAATAGACATTCACTAGCTGAGGCAACTGTAACCTTGGCAGCCATACTTCTTGTAAGCATGCCTTCTCTATGGTTACCAATGATGTTTACAAGTTCAATATGTTGATCTTTTGACCATCTATTCTGAGCAATAGGATATGAACTTGTTGATGCTTGATTGG
Source organism: Tanacetum coccineum (assembly GCA_026074375.1). Classification (NCBI taxonomy): domain Eukaryota; kingdom Viridiplantae; phylum Streptophyta; class Magnoliopsida; order Asterales; family Asteraceae; genus Tanacetum; species Tanacetum coccineum. The sequence goes on along the minus strand of BQNB010005791.1, from coordinate 100,294 downwards.
TATCTTGAGACTGAAAGACTTTAGGGGATAGGGATTCAATGATTGGTACTGAATTTTTAGTATTGAACCTTGAAGTTTCTTCAGTGGATTGATGATTGATTTTTCATTTTGAACATTTTGTTATGTCTCTTTAGTGTTTGGTGGGTCAGGAGGACTTTAACATTCTCAGTTTGAGGGCTGTCTTGCTCATTTTGGGCAATAACTTTATGGATATGTTTTTCTTGGATAAGTTCAGTGAGTGAACGACCATGAGGGATGATATAGTATGAAATATTAGATTTTTTTTGATATTTTCTAGATAGGTCATCCTCCTGAAGGAATTCATTAGGGGATATATAGATGAATCGTCAATTCCTATACCATCTACTTAGGTATTTGTGAACCTGATGGCTTTAATACTCTCATCAAATGTAACATGATAAGTGTCCTCTATTTGTTGTCTTCTTGTGTTGAACACCCTGCAGGCTTTAGAGTTGAATGAGTAGCTAAGGAAGTACCCATCATCAGCTTTTGTCTTAAATTTCCCAAGATGATCCTTGTGATTATGAATAAACACCGGACATCTAAATAAATGAAAATAGCTGATGTCTGGTATCCTTTCTCTGAATGACTCATAAGAAGTCCTATCATGTACTTTAATAATGATTGATCTATTCTGAGTGTAACAGGCTATTCTGATAGCTTTAGTCTAGAAGTGCTTAGAGAATACTGATCCATTCAGCATTGTTCTAGCAGCTTCAATAAGAGTCTTATTCTTCCTTTTAGCTACACCATTTTGTTCAGGTGTATACAGAGAAGAGAAGTTCTGAGAGATTCCTTTTCTCATCACAAAAACTCTCAAGCTTAGTGTTTATAAACTTAATCCCATTATTAGTTCTAATTTGTTTGACTTTAACATCATGTTGGTTTTCAAATATCCTAACAAAAGTCATAATCATCTTCTTTTTGATAAAATAAACCCATGTGTACCTTGAGTACTCATCAACAATGACTAGGGTGTATTTCTCATGATTAATGGACATTGGACTGACATATCCAAAGAGATCCATATGAAGAAGATGCAAGCATTTCCTAATTGAGAAGTTTTGTTTAGTTTTGAAAGAAGCTCTTTTGTGTTTTCATTTTTCACATGCAAAGCATGGTTTATCCTTTGAATAAACAAGTAAAGGAAGACCAAAAACTTTGTTTTTCTTAGAAAGTTTATTAATGTCTTTTAAAATTTAAGTGTGATAGCCTTTTGTGCCATAGCCAGTTTACACTTTCTAAGGCTTTCGCAAAGAAGCAGGCTCCACTTGGAGTCAGTGATGATATGTCAAGGACATATACATCATTTCTTCTTGGGGAAATCAACACAATTTCCTTGTTATCATTAAAGATTGTTCCTTGCTTATCATCAAATTGTACAATATATTTAGCATCACAAAGTTGACTATGCTAATTAGATTGTATTTAAGACCATTAACAAAGGCTACCTTAGAGAAAATAATACCACCACGGTTTGTTGAACCATATCCTTCAGTAATACATGATGAGTTATCACCAAACACTACTTAGGACCTGGTTGCTTTACATATTTGTGTAGATAACTCTTGACACTAGTCATACTCCTTGAGCATCCACTGTCTAGGTACCAAATGGGCTCCTTGATGTGTCTCTGCACAAATAATAAATTTTGTTAGTTTTTCTTGTGAACCCACTTCTTTGAAGGCTCTTTGGCTTTAGTAGCATAAAGTTTCTCACCTCTCTTAAAGTGCTCAAAATCATTAAGATCAGTGGTTGAGTGCACACTACTTCCACAAGTAGTACAACTCATACCAATGGAGGACTCACTAGACTGAGAGGACTCAACTATTACTCCACCTCTGATTTGAATGACACGATTATGTTCTAAAGTAATATGGTCATAACTTCTACATATTTCACATTCAGGGTAATTTAAACAATCATCAAGGCGATGGTCGTTAAAGCCACATTAAGTGCATGGTGGGTAAGGCTTTGCCTTGGATTTCAGGATCTGTTTGGAAGGAGATACATACTGATAAGGCTGTGCCTTATAGTTTTGACTACTTCTCAATGATACAATATACATGCCATGGTCTGAGGTCCTGTGATCCTCTCTCTTTCATTTCATGCAATAGAGGATCCTATAGGAATTATCAGTTAAATGATTGGTATAGTTGCAAAGCTCACATTTGAGCTTGGGTTCCTGAAGGGGTTTTGGTCTAACTGGTTTAGATAAATCAGGGTTCTTGCCATTTGGTTTAGAATCCTAACTTTGTTTGGATGACTTGACTGACTTAGATGACTCAGGCTGTCAGGACATAAATATTGGTTCCTAAGGCTTTTGAGTTGAGTTAATCTTCCAATCCATTAACATTTGGACGAGTTTTGTCAGCTCATTTATTTTAGATTCTAGGTTATTTTTTTTACTTAAGTATGGACTGAATAAGTTACTGGTCCAGGTTAGAAACAGTGACAGGTCCTAAAATACTTTTTTTTGAAGATTCATGAGTTTCAGGCTGTGTATGTTTCATTGTTCCCAGACCAGATCTCTCTATTGGAGAGTGATCTTGGTAGGTCAAAGTTATTACCTCAAAGCTTGGAGAAGCTCCCTAGAGATTTTTTAGTGGAGGTAGTGGAGTTTGAAGTTCTGAGTCTGATTCTATTGAAGACTCAGGGTTAGAGGATGCTTCAGTGAGTTGAAGACACTCATTGACAACTTCACTTTCAAGGACTAAAATTCCTCCAGTGTTAAAGTTTAGAAGTTTGCTGTCAGGGTTGAGTCTCTCAACCCAGTCTTTGGATTTAGGAACCATTTCATGGTCATAATCGAGGGAGGCAGGAACAAAAGGATTGTCTTTAGCATCATTTTTGGATGATGATTCACTGAGCTGTTCACCACCAAGAATTTTCTTCTTTTGATTTGGTATTTGCTCACTGATGCATTGACTAACCTTATTTGAACTATTTTGCCATTTTTATTGACTTTTCTTTCTTCTTTAAGTTGATCTTGAAGAGCATGATTTAACTTTGTAAGTTCATTGTTTCGAATTTGGAAAGTGACTGCCTCAAGCTTTTCTTGTTTTAAGGCAAGTAGATCATCTCTACACTTGTTTAATTCAAAAACAATTTTGTCATATTTAGATAACAAGTTTAATTTCTGCTCTTCAATATACTTTAGGTCAATGTTGATGTATTTGAGATAATTTTGCCAATCTGAGTCCTCATCCATAGAGAGAATAATATTTACCTTTTTTCATGATGATATCTATCCATTCACCATTGCGTGCATGATTCTTTCCTACATAGAGTTCATCATCAACCAGAGCTATTAGTACTTGAACCCTTGTCTCCTCCTCATTGTCAAATACTACTTTCTCATCCCAATCAAACGTTTTAGCAACTAAGCCTTTGTTCTTTGACTGAAAGGGTTTTGAGGATTAAGAAGTAGGAGGACTAGCCTCAAGGAGTGCCAGTTTAGCTTTCATCTTCTTGTATTCAGTCTTGTAATCCTTTTGAACTTTTGGTTTACCCTGACTGCTTTGAGCATGTTGGGTAGACTGAATAAATTTTGGGGTAAACTTAGGTTGAAAACCTCTTGACACTAAGGATTAATTAGACCTAGGAGATTTATAAGATGCTTTAAACATTTTAGAAAAGCAATCTCCTACAAAATGACATTTTTTGCCACATTTGTAACATTCGGTGTCCTTGTTTGCTTTTTGAACAGAAAAATTGTTTTTCCTTTTTATAAAACATTTTGAATTAGCCAATAGGGCCTTTTCATGAAATTCTATATCTAGATCTCTGAGATACTCCTTACTAGTTCTCTCATCAGCCTTATCATCAGAATTTTCTTGAAAATCCTGCATAATGTTGTTACAAAAGAAGGCAGTTGATATTGGAGAGTCTGAGGGAGTAGAAATTAGGGCCTTTTTGTATCTAAGTATCTCTTTCAGATAAGTTTGTCTTCACAGAAAAAACTTCCATAGATATCTGCAAAGTCAAGGGTCTGAGTGTGATTTGCATTTCTAAGTCCCTGAGAGAAGCTGAGCCATTTCTCAGGGAGACTGTTCATGAGACCAACATTGATTTCGTTCTTAGATAATGTCACACCATCATTGGCAAGCTCATTGAGTAGGGTTTTGTAACGGGTGTAGGTCCATGAGAGAGTCTAAGAGGTTTTAGGCTCTAAAAGTTTGATACTCAAGTTTTAGATTCATGATCCTGTTTTCCTTGGTATTAGAGGGACCTTTAAAGCTGTGAACCAAGTCAGTCCATGTATCTTTAGATGTCTCACATCTAATGACTGACTCTATTATATCATCTGGTAGACATGATATAATGATTCTTTTAAGGCATTGATCTTGATTGACCACCCTCTACTCATCTAGGGTCCATTGGGACTCAGGTTTATTGGCACCATCAGCCATTTTTGGTTGAAAATGACCATTCTTAATACATTGAATGTAGTAGGGTTCCATTCCAGTCAAATAGCAAAGCATACACATTTTTCATTTGTTAAAATTTCCAAGCTCTAGATGAGGAGCAATAGTAAAGTAGCTGCCTCTTTTTTTGTCTACTAGCTGGGGTACATTACTTATAGAAGCCATTTTAGGATCTATGTTTTAAAAACTCAAAGCAGATTTAAAGGAGTTTTATAAACCTTCTGCTCTAATACCACTTATTATTCCAGTTGAGTTGCTGACCAAAACTATAGAAGTTAAGATAAACTAACTCATGGATTTAAGTAATGTAAGTGAAAATTAGTTTGACAAGATATAAGTATAAAACAGTAAAGAACACAAAACTGATTTTCAATGTTTAACTCTTATATTTATTAAGAATTATACCCCATTGTATGCGGAACTACAATAGGGAATGAATGACAATATGTGTGTGTATGTGTGTGTGTGATCTCCTCACTAACAACTTTTCATAAACCTAAAGTGTTATGCAAAGTCGACTACTATGCTAACCAACTGAGCTTGCTCAGGGACTTAGTAGATATTGGAGGAGTAGGTATTTGTGAAAGATACAACTTTGAATGCACAAAGTTAACCCTACTCCTTTATAAAATGTTTTCTATTTATACTACTTAAGTAGGGTAGCACTGATGTGTCGTTGTGTAGGTGTTATTTTATGTATCAAGTTTTACTATTTATATTTTCCCGACATAACCTAAAAACAATACTTTAACGGGCAGTGTACCCGGTTGGTGGTAGTTTCATGGTAAGTAGGGTGTCGATCACTAAGAGCGAGAGCGTTAATATCTAATTTATCAGTATTTTAGTTATCTAATTTATGCAAGTCCTAAGCTAATGTTAAGGGGGGGGGGTTTCAGCCTAAGAGTCTAGCACAAGTTTGGGTATCTAAGCTAAGGTTTTGATGACAATTAAAGCAATTAACACACACAAGAAGATTAACAAACGATAGAGAAGCGGTCAAATACTAATATAAGGAAAACATATCAACCATGAATAATCCGATAAAACGCATGTTTGTTTATTAGTGCAATGATAATCTTATCCCGAAGCGGCATATCATTCTTACGACTTAGGCGGTACTTCATCCTAAGACCTAGACACGAACAATCCTGTCACAATTAATGTGCCGCATAAAGCATCCTTCTTGTAGATTATAACCACCTATAGGTGATAAAAATAATGGGATCTTATTAAACCCAAGCCCATTGGGACTTTACCCACTTACATGCAAATATGGAGAGCCATCCCGGACTCTTAGCCTACGTCCACACAACACCGAAGTTGCAGCGCATTAAATATGTAAGACTAGACCCAGTTGAATGATAGGTCACATACAAGTACGTAAACAAGTATAAAATGGTAAACATAATCAAACAATCAATGATAAATTAAGACAATCGAAATAAACAAACCAAACATTAAATCTTCATAAACATGACTGATACCTAAAGGTATCAGCCCGTAGTCATTGTAAAAATAGACACGGTTTGATTTATGAACGATTAAAATAAAGAAACCTCAATTGAACGCTTATTCGGTTGTGCAAAGATTATAAGAGTTTTCCTATGATCTTGAGGCTCATTTCTGACCTTCTTGGCTCTTCTATACGTCTGGGTCGACTTGGTGGTTTAGGGATTTTCTTGCACACCTAAAACTGTGTTTATTGGAAAAGGGTCAATACGCCGTATTGAATGCAGTCAATACGGAGTATAAGGAAATTCCTTAATGGTTATTAATTATCTTTGACCATGGATTAAATGCTGATTTCCTTGGAGCGAAGACCAAGTTTAGGATTGATTGAATGTTTGACCATGGATTGAATGCCAGAATTAATTATAGGATTATTGTTTGTTGACTGCATTAAATGCAGTATCTCTGACTATTGACTGCATTTATCTATGAAGTGTCGGCACGGATACGCTGTATCTTTATGATGGATATGGCGTATTGTGGTAAAACCTGTTGGTTTTTCTTCGTTGACGAAAGTATTATATACGTCGTATTGCTGATGCGGATACGACGTATTCTTCAAAGTCAGGCAATGGTCTTTTAGTTCATCAAGTCTTGGATACGGCGTACGCTTCTAGAATGATACGCCGTATAGGATTTAGAAACAGTAAGACTTATCTTAAAAAAAAATAAAAAAGAAAAAAGAAAAATAAAAAAAAAAAAAAAAAAAGAACTGTTCGTTTATGCTCCAAAATGCGTGCCTTTTATATAAACTTCACAATATGCTCCATAATTACTGCATATAACAAATATAAGCAATTAAGTACCATTTCTTTGCAATAATTATATAAAATGGGTATTTTATTTAGGATAAATGATGCTATAAAATAGACGTTATTTGATGTCATCAAATATCCCCCCACTTGAATCCTACTTGTCCTCAAGTAGACTTTAGAAAGGTTTATGAAAATGTATCCCAACCGAGGTTAAGGATTTTTCCGTTTAAGCAGTTTTTCTTGTGCAAACCACTTGTACAAAACCAAGCTCTTTACGAAATAGGGACATGAAATCACTCAGATCACTCAACTAATCTAGGGTGTATCATTTTAGTATTACAGTCATTGCTCAGTTATGATTAGCTTCGTATCATAGGCTTGGCAAGGATACACATCTCCACCTCTAAAGCTAAGGAGTAACAAGTCAAAAGGTAAATTGGGCATTTATTCAAAGGCTCGGGTTTAATCATTCTTATAAGGATAAAGAATGATATAGGGTGTGGAGCTTCTGACTTTCACCAAAGGTCGTCGTCAAACAAGGCAGCTGAGACATGCATACATGGCCGTAACGACGAAATAGACATCCACGCTCGTACACATCCTCATTCGAGTAGATCCTAAGGTTAGTAATCAGGAAAGGAAAGTAAAATGGTTGCTAAATAAAATAAACAAAAAAATAGATTAAAGCCAACAAATAAGGTGCGGTTGCTAGTAACTTTTCCATGACAAAGACTCGAACTTATAAATAAACATCTCGATCATAGATGACAATGACAACCTAAGTTGGCGTTCCCATAACGGTCAACTTCCCTTACATCTCGAACTTTACATACTTTTACAAAATAAGTGGTGATATCGGCCACTTTTTATAATACTTTACATCGTTGATTTTTGTGCGTATCAACAAATAATCGATCCTTTCAAATAAGTTTATCGGTGTAAGCTCTATGAAACGACTATCTTTTTCATCATTCATATTTTTTTCTACAATACATCATAAATCTCGGCGTAATTCCACCGTCTTCATAATCATCATTTGTCCGGCTAATTTTCTCTTAAACTTTTCTTCTTTCGGACATAATACATAATTGTGAAAGTAGCAAAAATACACGAGCTACAAACATTCCCATTGCATTGTGCAATTTTCCCGACCATTACATAGATAGAGAAATTTTCACTTTGACGCAGGAACTACAAAACTTTACACGAAAGCGACTAGCAACATTTGATCAAATAGGCTTTAATCTACACAGTAGGCTAAGGTGTAAAGGTGAAACAAAACAATTTTTATTTATGTGGAAAAAGAAAGGAATGGCTCAGCAGGTTGTTCTAGGGGTATCTTTACTCTAAAAATGAGAGTAAGCAAAAGGGTTACACGGGGGTTAACTAACCAGTGTAGTTAGTTAGTATTACGACATGTAGGCTTTTTGGTTTAATCCTAGAAATTTACCAGTCAAGCATGTTACTCCATCTAAATTCGTAGTACTCATCATTGAGGTCTTGAGTGATATACCAGGCCAAGTTCTAAAGTCCACTACATCACCGACACACTCATATTTTTGTGGAATTTTAAGTAAGAAATTGGAAATGGATAGGCTTAATTCTCACAAATAGACAATAAGGGTAATAGTGCGCTAAGTAATGTAACTAGTGATTTTTCACAAAAAGGCATGCTAGAAATTTTTTTAAATTTGATCCATTTTTAAGCATGTAGCATTTTATTTGTAAAAATAAGGACAAGTACGTTCTAATTCTCCATCCCCCACTTAAGTTATACAACGTCCTCGTTGTGTAGATAAAACAATTAAATATGGGAAAAAGAATTAGAACGAGGAAACTCCCCTGATAGTTTTCTCTGGATGATTCTCCATTTTGAGTGTTTGAGCAGAAAGTGTGTTGAACAACCGTCTTGAGATTTCAAGACTCCAACACTTCGAGATTTCCAGATTTATAAATACTCCACCAACGTTGTCGTTTTCATTCAGAAGGTCCTGCATTAAGCATAAGAAAACAAGTGCAACTCTATCTCTGTTGTATTCATTTGGTTAGACTCAAAATAATAACCTAAAACTGTACAGGAAGTCGATATGCCGTATCCATACCCCAGGATACGCCGTATTGATACCTATATATGCTGTATTCGTTTAATGAATACATCGTTTAGACTGTGCTGAAAATTAAGACTGGATAACATCCAGATAGTCAATACGCAGTATCCATGGGGTTTGGATATGCCGTATAGACAGTTTGGAAAGACAGACTCGAAGATAAAATTGAAAATTACATTCTGGGTTATCTCCCGGCAAGCACTTTTGTTTATAGAAAAGTCTTTAAGTTAGACTTGCCCCAATTTAATCTCATCCTTATAAAACAATCTGGGGTCGAACGGGATGCCAAATGGCACATACAAATTCTTGATTAGGAAAATGAATGACATCCTTTTGTTAAGATGATTCCAAGTCATGATATTAACATTTAATTCCATGATAAAAATTCCGGTTTTGAAAAATTTAATAGATGTATCATGACTTGTTTCCAAAAGCTTATTTGACCCTTGTGTATCAACATTTATTACATTAGGTGATGGTATGACAGACATATCCCCCGAAGGTTGCTTAATATCGATTTTATCATTATCATTGTCCGTATCCGATTTTAAATCATCGGGATAAATTACGTTAAAAGGAAGTAAATCATTAAAGTATAAAACGTTTTGTTCCTTTTCATCATATTCGGACAATGATGTTTCATCTTTAAAATCAAATTCATCGATATGTCTAGGACTTATAGTAGGTTTAGTTAAGAGATCTGATTTAGACGTTAGAGCATCATTGTAAACAATGGCTGGAAATTCATTCTCAAAATCTTTAAAGAAGTCTAAATCATTAAAATAACTGACCTCGGGCTCGGGTGACGGAAATGAAGGCATATTGACTTTTTCATTATCATTTTTAGAATCCGTTTTCAAATTGTTGACAGAAATTATTTTATAGGAAAATGAATTTTCGTCATAAAAAACTGTGTAATCTTCATCATCGGATTCGTCAAACGAAATTTTAAAGTCAATGTCATCGTTAAGGGAACTTACCGTGGGTTCACAAGAAGGTGTTTCATTCAATGTCAAACTATCATTGAAGACTATAGCTGGGAATTCGGTTTCAACGGATCTGGGTTCGAGAACGTCTTCATTATACCAGATCTTACCATACATAGCAGTTTCCCAGTTATACACCTTACCACGTTTTTGAGCTTTTTCTTCCTCAAGCCTGATATATTCCTCCATAGTAATGTTGGGGTCATCCATTTTAACCTGTAATAAAATAGCCAGGAAAGAAAACTGTCAAATAGCTTAATACGCCGTACTCAGTAAACTGAATACACCGTACTGATGATGGAGTCGAATACGCTGTATTGGTTTGAAAAAAAATTATACGCCGTATCCAAGAAGATCAATACACCCTATTGAGTATTCGACTAAGAATGTTACAGCAGGCTGTAATAATGCACACAAACACACAATATGCAAAATATACAATGCAGAAAATTAAACACACAAACAAACACACAATTATGCAATTTAAACTAAACTAAAAGACTAATAAATAATAATTAAACAACTTCACTCTTCGGAAATGGCGCCAAAAACCTTGATGTGTCGTTGTATAGGTGTTATTTATGATTATCAGGTTTTACATTTATATTTAGCCGACTAACCTAAAGACAATACTTTAACGGGCAGAGTACCCGGTCAAGATGTAGCTTCGCGGTAAGTAGGATATTGAACACTAAGAGTGAGAGTTAACCTATTATTCAATCAGTATTTTATTCTATCTAGATTAGTTTATTTACTAGTTAAACCTATGCTATATATATTTACAAGAGGTAAAAGGGGGGTTTTCAGCCTGAGAGACTGGCACAGGTTTATGGTGACAAATATCAATTCTAAGCACAATACATACTAAAGCAAATAAACACAAGACAAAAGAGCAGAACGAGCCAAATAATAGAAAACTGTATTAACCATGTTAAATCTGATTAAATGCTGGTTTGATTAATTAGTGCAATGGCTGCTTATCTCGAGGCGGCATATCATTCTTAAGACTTAGGCGATACTTCTACCTAAGATCTAGACACGAATAATCCTATCATGATTAACGCATCCGCATAAAGCATCCTATAGTTTAATTATAATCTACCATAGGGAATTAAAGCCGTGGTGATCTTGTTAATACCCTAGCCCATCAGAACTTTACCCACTTATTGCTTGATGTTGTTTTATACGCCGGTAGTCCACCACCAAAATCAATACCAATTAATAAATGAAAAATATTGGTTGAACAATTATCGGGTCACTTGCCGGTTAACTAAGCTCATAATCAAAGAGTAATGATAAGGTGTCATTTGTGATCCTATTGGTCCGGGCATATAGAACACAACATGGAGAGCCAACCCGGCATCTAGGTTACTGGTTAGGTCTCCCTAGACCCAGTTGAATGATAGGTCGCATGTACAAGCACGTAAACAAGTATAAGCCGATAAACATAATTAAACAACAACGATAAATTAAGCAAAGCCGGATTAAAACAAACCAAACATTATAATCTTCGTTAACATGGCTAATACCCGAGGGTATTAGCCCACAATCATTGTCATTATTACAAACGTGATCAAATAATTAAAAATCAAATGATTAAGAACGTAAGAATTACACGATGTCTTCTATGGAATTAGGAGTAGTGCTCGACCTTTGCTGCTCTTCTTGGCTTGAGAAATTCGACTTTAGTTGTATACTATACAGAGAATGTGATATTGCACACTAAAACTTGTTTTTTAGTCTTGTATTTATAATGTCTTTTTTTAAATTTGATCCATTTTTAGGCATGTTAGCATTTTATTTGTGAAAATGAGGACAGATACGTTCTAATTCTTCATCCCTCACTTAAATTATACAACGTCCTCGTTGTATAGACAAACAGTTAAATAATATGGGAAAAGAATTAGAACGAGGAAACTTCCCTTATAGTTTGCTCCGGATGGTTTTCCATTTTGAGTGTTTAAGCAAGAAGAGTGTTGACGAGGGCTTCAGAATGCCCAAGAGAGGTCAACACGAGGTATTTTCAGACTACACTTTAAAGTCAGTTTCGTTTACAACAAGGTCCTGCAGAAAAGTCAGAAGACGTTCGTGCAATTCGTGCTTTCGCTAACCTACAATACAAGCAAACAATTAAACACACAACTGTACAGGTTACAATACGCCGTATCCCAAACACTAGGATACGCCGTATGTAAACCTGTGAAAACAATTAAATACTGGAATTTAAATACTGAAATTAAAAACTGATAATTTTCCAGACATGCATACGCCGTATCCAGAGGGGTTCGACACGCCGTATGTATGTATGGGCAGATAGACTCAATATAAAATTAAAATTCAAACAATTTAAATGCGACAAACGTAATCGGGTTGTCTCCCAGGGAGCACTTTTGTTTTAGCCGGTCTTTAAGTTCGACCTTTTTCTTTGTTTCTTGGCTCTTACTTGGTTCGGTACACTGTCCACCCTTCGTCCTTTTTACGAAAGATATCGAGGTAGATGC
>BQNB010005791.1:73700-87882 GCA_026074375.1 Tanacetum coccineum | reverse complement strand
ATGTGATTGCTCACTCCCTCATTCGAGGAAACTAAAGGTTAGGATATGGATCTTCTAATATTTCCTAATAGTAATAAACCAACAAGGGCGACAAAACCACATATACACATTCATATCCATGAATGAGACATATGTGATTTCTCACTCCCTCATTCGAGTAAGACCAAAGGTTAAGGATTAGGCATAAGGAATATAATTGGTGTAAAATAAAATAACAAAACAAATAGATTAAGTCCAAACAAATAAGGAACAATGTTGTTAGCTACTTTCCCAACCATACCCATGAAAAAGACACAAATCACAGACTAACTCACGCTTACTGGAAACTTACGCTTTATTTGGTAGACACGAATTAGACTCAAAGGTGTCTTGATCATAGATCAATAAAACAACCTAGTTGGCGTTCCCGTAACGGCCAACTCGTAATCATCCATAATATAGTACAACAATAGTGGTTATATCTACCACTTGATACAAAATAATACATAGTTGGTTTATATTACGTACCAACCCTAAATACACAAAACTTTACATTGTTGGTTTATAACACGTACCAACGAATAATCGATCACATAAATAATAACATGGGTTAAGTTTAGGCGAACCGATTATCTCACAAACCTCTCCTTTTTTTCTCTCTTCCATCTTTTTTTGTATTTTTTTGGCTTTTTGATTTTTTTAGCATAATTAGAAAACGAAATTTGGTATAAAATTTCACCACTTCACGAACATGATAAATCTGGATAATTAATATCAGATCATAATTGTGAAAGTAGTAAACATACGGAAAATAAAATAAAACTACTACTGTCATATTCCCATTGCATTGTGCAATTTCCCTACCTAACCAAAGATAGAAAATAACGCACACGAACACAGGAAATACATACTTTTACACAAAAGAAACTAGCAACGGATTAAGGACTTAATCTACAGGGTAGGTTAAGGTGTAAAGATATAACAAAACAAATATTTGGTGGTGTAACAAAAGAAAGGAATGGCTCTGAGGGTTTTTATAAGGGTATCTTACTCTAAAATGAGAGTAAACAAAAGGGTTTATACAGGGGTTAACTAACCAATGTGGTTAGTTAATATCACAATATGTATAGGCTTTTTAGTGTAATCTTAGAATTTAACAATTTAGATAGGTCACTCCATCTATATAAATAGTACTTATTCTGGTGGTCTCGAATAGTATACCAAGCCAAGTTCTAAAGTTTACTACAGTCACCAACACACTCATATTTTTATGGAATTTGGGTAAAAATTAGGAAATAGAATAAGCTAAATCCTCACAATATGGAAATAAGGGTTATGTGTGCGGGTCATGTAACTAATAATCTCAAAAAAATTTGCTAATTTTTGTTTTTTAAACTTAAGCATAAATTAGGCAAATTATTATAAAAATATGTAGGATATTGGATATCATAACACAATGAGAGGATTTGGGTTGAGCCAATTTTTAGAGAGAGAAACTTTCGAGTGAGAGAAAATAGAATGTTTGTATTGAGAAATGACTAACCACCTCTTCCATGGCATGGAAGAGGCTTATATAGTGAATATAAAACCGCCCTTGGGCCATGGTATGGGCTTACACGTGTGGGTTTAATACCCGGCCTAATATCGTTTGTCATACAATTAACTATTAACTACAAGCTACTTAAACTGTAAAATACACGGGGTGACTAAGTTTTTTTCTTATATCTAACAATCTCCCCCTAAGGGAGGTCACCCTAGAAAATACTAATCTTAAACTTAGCAATCTTATGATTGTTCTTGTGTTCCAGCTCGTAGTCTTTGATTCTTCATTTGATATCTTGTACTTTAATGAAATGATCTTTGTGCTTTAATCTTGAGCCTGTTCCTTAACTCGACTTGCGTGTGATTTTGAGCTTCTTTGAGATCATCAGTTAAATGCAATCTTTAATCATCATCTTGTGGACTTTTGCCATCTTGTGCTTGTGACTTCTGGACCGACATGCTCATACCTTTCTTGATCTTGAAAGCTGAATATTCTTTGTTCTTAGAGTTCTTTAACTTTACCACTTGGTCACTTCAAGAAGGACATGTAGTATCAAAGTAGCGGAAGCTTTGAAACATTTACTTGAGCTTTCTTTATGTCTTAAGATGCGTCTGTAGAGTATGAGCATGCGGTTATGAATTTGACTTGTTTCTGGCTACTAGCTGCTATCATCGGGAATACCTATAGGTTTACGTTAATAATAAACGAAAGTGTGTTTGTTCACTTTCGTCAAATACGGTTGTAATAACCACGGTTCCCTATTTATCAGTATAAATACTGCATGTGATCAGGTAGAATTCCGAAGAATCTCCTTGACAGGGTTTCACAGCTGCACTAGCCGTTCTCAATACCAGAGTGCCTCAAAACAGACAACACAGTATAAGTGAATCAGTTAGACAAAGACTCACCGATTGATGAGAAAAATGATTTGAAAATAAATCAACGTGTCACTTGAGAAAGTGTTTTTGTAACACATCGAGAGTTTTAAACTTTTATCAAAATTCATCAACCGTGAATTAATAAACTAGACTGAATCGATGTCCAGTGTCATAAGTTTGATCCATTAAGGATCTCACAAGTCACCTACCAAGAGCTTGTTTGATGTTGGCTCAAGCAGGATTTCCATCTTCTCTGTGAATACTTAAGTATCACTCAGATGTTTTGGCAATACCACAAGGATAATGCGTAGAACTCTTATGATAATCCTTATTTTCACAGTGTGTGAACGACAAGTAAATTGGAATAGTATCCTAATAAGATTTATGGATGTTCTCTTGGCTCTAGACTCTATTGTGCGTTTTGGTTTTAGTGATCGGAGGCTGGAGCGGACTGCCACCTTTTCAATATCAACTAACTCGGAGTGAGAAAGTTAATAGATAACGTGTTTAGTCTCCGTGAGAAATGAAACAGAAATATTTTAAGAGATTTTGAGTGGCTAGGGAGGGTTGTGCATTGCATCACTTGGTCCATGACGACTTTCTTCAATGTCAGCAATCATCATTGTGATTCTGACAGCAGATGTATTAACCCAATTTCTGCCTAAGTGTATATAGGGCTTCTTTCTTTTCACCCTTTATCCTTACAAATATTTTTCATTCTTCAACCCCTTCAGTGCTTACCGAGACTTCATAACTAGTACCTTGTTGGGTTTGTTCCAGTACTAGCTCTATCTCAGTCGGCACTATTCCCTTATTCTTACTTTTACTCCTTTTTTGTATCATACCTAAGGACTTCTACACTAATTAGTGGATTGTCCCTTGGTAGATCCCTCCAGTTCTGGTTGGATCATGGGAACTATTACCTAACCTTACTAACCTTATAACTCTGATAAAATTACATGCCATAAAACCAATTGAAAACTCAATGAAGGTACTTGTGACATAACTATCAAAGCTTTTTGTACCTCGATTGTTTTTTAATTTTCAAAAATGCTCCTCCTAAACATGTGCATCGATAAAGGAAGATGTTTAGCACAAGGAGGATGGAGTATACACATGAGTCCATAAAATCACATTTTTAATTAGTTTGCATATTTTAATCACATTTTCTCCCCTTATCAAAAATTTCAAACCCTTTGATATTTTGGATATCAATTGATTCAAATAAGTTTGAAAAACTAGGAGAAAAATGTGATGATTATTCACAAGACGGTTAGGTAACATATTAATGCTCCCCCTCAATCTATGAGGGTACGTGTGAGTGTCAAGTATAATAATTTTGAAAGATTTTGAGTTTAACAAAAAACTTATGAAAAATTCATACATTGACACTTAAGACCTTAAGATACACTACATACTAATAATAATGTACAAGATATAAGATGATATTGACCTGAGTATCGGAATGATGAAATCATTTAGTTCTTTGGATAAGTCTGTAGTTAACATCTCTTAACCTTCTACTCACAAAGCTTTCGAGAATCCTAAAAATTCTCCTTATCTTGAGCCTTCTCTCGATCACATCTATAAACTCTTTACTCCTCCTTTTATCATCCTCAGACCAAATTCTATACTCCATCCCACGGTTAAACTTGAACAGCACGAAGTCTTTAACCATATGATCCAGCTTTTCCAGAATTCTTATCAACGTGCCATCACTGAACTTGTACACTTCAGACTCCCTCATCATCTTCTTCTAATTATTCCTATCTTTGTAGATTACGGCCCTTAGCTTAGAAACAATGGTGTAATATTCTTTGAAGAGATAATCAATAGCATCCTAACTCGGTTCTGTAAGGTTGAGCTTCGTCTGATAGCTCTTAATGCCGAGTTGCAAGTCTTCCATACGGTTTCTAATGACGATGTTCCTAATCCACAAATTGACTACGTTAAATAGATGAACTTTGTCAGATCCAGATAGGTGGTTGAGCTTGCCTTGAAGATGAAGCCGGTACAGGTCTTTAAAATCATTCGGATGTAGATTTTTGAAGTCAGCTTCAGAGATCTTGTATTCTATAGTCAGCTCTACGTAGAACGCTCTCTCAAGAATGTATAACCGTATCATGAGAAGGTCTTGAGACTGACAACACTACTTTCAATCCACAGTGACGGTACTAGTTCTTCGAGCCTAAAGTCTTGGTAGTAAGCCGCTTTTAGCTTGGATATTGATAGAGCATTCCTTCTTTCTTTGTTTCCTGAAACAAGAGATTCCAGATCCTTGTTGAAGAAGTATTGTGGTTGAATTGTTACCTGACCTGGTGGACCTCCTAGAGGTAATGGTTTGCTTACGTCAGGCATAACCCGATTACCCTCAGGATTAACCAAATCAATCTGATCTGTAAGCACCAAGTGACATTCTTCCATCTGAAATCGAAGGGAAATGCTATTCTCATGAAACGGTCTGACTACCTTGAAAGCTGGTCCTTCTAAATCCGCTTTGTTGAGCTTCGACTTCCCAATCTACCTGCAATACCATTTGATGAATGAGCCCATATCTCCAGCTTTCTAAAGTAACTTGTTCTCTTCCGGATCTGTATATGATTTGGCAATTGTGTTGGCCTAGTTTTTCTCAGGTTCAGGTAAGTCATTCAGAGGAATGACCCAGTCTGGTTTAGGAGTTTCTGGTCTTTCTTCCTCTGGGACAGGCTTCAACCAGTCTCGTCTGGTCTTGATAAGATGGGCAGTACCGGCGTCCTTTGAATCTGAGATATGCACATCATCTGGTATTAGAATATCATCAACAAGCTGTTCAGATTGAGGGGCAGTCTTGTGCTGGGAGGAGCTAGATGGAGCTTCTCTTGTGTCAGAAGACTTCCAAGCTAAGGATGTTTGAGCTTGAGGCTGTTGAGAAGCAGATGCATCAGAATCGTGCCTTTTCTTCTTACTTTGGTCTGAGTCTTTTGGAGGAGGTGGAGGTGGATCTTGGTCATCACGACGTCTCTTACGAGACTTAGCCGTCACATCCATGAACTCTTCCCTGTTTTCACAATCCATGGATGCCTCAAGAGTTTCATAGAGAGTTGTATGTTCAGGTTGTGATCGGTAAGAATTACTTTTGAACATCCGATAAAGGAGAATTTCTTTCATCTCAAATTCTGACAACTCTCTAAAGTGTTCATGAACTGGAGCTTGGAGAGCGTCTTGTATAGCTTCTTTAACGTTCTCATTGATGTACTTGTCAAATTTTGAATACAAATCGTGATTTTCCAGCGTGAATATCCTGGATGAGAGAGTCTGAGTACTCTGATCTTGAACCTTGTTTTTATTTTCAAAGTTGGCACATATCTGTTCCAGTGCCGAGATACGAGCAGCTAGCGCAGGATCTATGGAGCTTTTTTGTTATAGAGGTGGTGGTGGTGGAAGGTATAACACCCCGTGTTTTAGGTTCATTTACGACGTCAATAAATTCACTATGTATTTTTAGTATTGTACGTGTTTGCTTTTAATCGTAATCGTTAAGTTAAATCGCGTAAGCTAAAAATGATCATTCAATGTAAACGGGCGTCAAACAATTAAATGTTTACATCAAGCAAGTGTTAAGTAATTATTTTGAGGATAATTATTAACATTGTTCATTTTATTTTATTGGTTACGTAAATTGTGTACGTTTCGCGATAAAGTACGTTTAGGCATACCCGGAACCTCATTAATAAATCAACGCTTCAACGAATAACCATTTTATTTCCAATGAGCAAAGTTTATAAAACTTCACCATGTTAGCATTGTTGGTCAAATTTACTTTAAAAGTAAGCAACTAAAGTATTACTTTACAAGTATACATCATATATTAAAATTATACATTTTATCTTCAAGTAAATGGATAATACTTTTATAAATAACAAAAACAAACTAATCTATTACTCCCTCCCTCACTATATTCGGCAACAACAAGGACCAAGAGACACCAAATGACCAACTTGAGTCTTGTACTTCACAAGACTCATTAAGAGTAGCTTTGACTAGGAAACAAAGACCATGGCTCTCCTTGTTTTACTCTTGATGTCCTAAGACTCACTATACCACTCTTGACTAGTCCTACATATATATCACTTATTCATTACAAGTAATAACATATACAACACAAAACACTTAAGAAAAATCAAACCATCTCTCCCTTTCTCTCCCTTTTAGGCCACGACAAACAAACCCCCCCTTAAATAATTCATACAACTTATTTTCCAACATATACAAGTAATCCCACATCATATCTAAGATACCTCAAGGTGTTTTGAAGGGTTGGTTAAGCATTTGCAAGGTTTAAGCAAGTTATTGCAAGATTAGGGTTTTGTGGTTAATTAGGGTTTCAAATCTTGCAAGCTAGGGTTTAAAGTCTAAACAAGGGTTTAGAGCATATATCTCATCATCATACATCACTCTAAGGTTATCTAAAAGCCCTTAACTTTTCATTTTCATGATTATATGTGTATATGATGTTTATATAGCAAAATCACCATTAGGATACTTTTAAACATGTAAGACATATTTTTACTTGTGATTATGATTTTGTACACTTTTTCATATGTTATGTGATTGGTAATATCATGATATAATGGGATTATAAGTATTGTAACATGTTGGTTAAGTGTAAAAATGTATATGTATAAACTAGTAAGTAAAGTTACTTAAGAAAGTTTATGATTTGATAGCCTTGTTAAGAACTTGTGATCTTGAACATTTAGACAAATGATGGACCTATGGACACTAATATATGTAATACATATGATATATTTGGTTATAAAAGGCTTGTGGTAAGTTACTAAGTTGAAAAGTATATAAAACAACTTATATAAACAAGTATACGCATTGATTTCAAAGGGGCTGTTTTGGTTCGTGTATGGTGATAGCCACATTATGTTCTATAAAGATAGTACATCTCATGATGATTCCAAATATGTAAAGAACTCAAAAAACTGCCTTATAACGAAAAAGATACGGCAAATATATGTTTTACGTTAATACCGGGTTTATAAAAGTAAATGTTATAAAAACAAGTTAACAAATACTTATGATATAAGAGGTTTAGTATTCTAAAACAATTCGGATCAAAATTTTTGGATCAATAACGAAAAAGTTATGAATTTCGCGAGATTATATACTTAAATGTATAAGAATACTTTTATAAAACTATTTTTATAAAAAGTTACTGTTCATCAGGGACATTATTTTTGGAAAACATCATTAATATGATAAAAAAATTTATAATAAAGACGTGCTCGAAAGAATCGCTAAAAACGAAGCTATAACGAATAAAATACGACATTTACGGGTTCTACGATAATTAAAGTTATAAAAATAAGTTTATAACTGGTATGAACAGTAAAAATCACTGTTCATCAAAGAACTAAAAATATTAAAATGCCAAATCTTGATAACTCGTCTTAATACGAAAGCGTGGACATAAGAAACGCAAGAAATGGACTTGAAACGTGAAAGTTACGTCATTTTTACCAAAGGTATATTTATAAATGTTTTAACTTTATAAATATGATTTCACTAAAACAATTAGATGGTGATTAGCTATATATAATTATACATGGTAGTAGTTACCCAATGTGATTAGCACTTATATGACCTATATTGGATTAGGTTGCACTCGATCATTACCGTGACGCATTTTCTGTGATACACTTGATATACGCTCACTCAAGGTGAGTTCATAGCCCCACGTTTTACATGATTTGTTTTATAAGTTTTTGGGGTGAGAAACATGCACTGTTTTATAATTGGACACAAGTGGATAAGTTTTACATCATGATTACGTGTTGCCTAAGTAGCGATAACCCTAGTTGAGCCCATTATCATGAACTGTCAATTACTGGATTGTGAGCGCGAATGTTATGAATAGATCTATTGGGATTGACATCCCCGTTCGGGTGATTAGCTATCACTGGGCAAACGAACGTATACCATGTCGAACATAGGATGTTGCGGGTTAGAACATCATCACGGGCAATGTAGGCCATTTATATGGTATTCATTTATGTCGAGCTTCAGTGTCATGAGCTTAGGGCAACGTAATTACATTTATATGATGTCTGCATCTGTTGCATTATCATACACTTGGGAAATCTTGTGGTCCTACAATATACGATTTATCAAACCTATGAATTCACCAACATTATTGTTGACGTTTTAAAGCAATGTTTTTCAGGAGGTCAATAAGCACGAGGTGCAAGGGATACATTGGTGGTTTTGATTTGGATATCATGCATTAAAGATTTTGTCGCATTACATTTTGTATATCTGTTATGGGCTAGAAATCTTTGTATTTTGAACAAGTGAACAAGTGAAGCTTCGGGCTTATGTAACAAATACTTTGTTAAATCCAATGTATCAGTTTTAAACGACTTTTTGGTCGTTCTATATATATCTTGTGTTATTGATCTATAAAGTAACACGCCCCGGACCCTTATTCCGCTGCGACCCAATTTGGGGCTGTTACAGCTACTCTTGCAAATTCTATTATTTCTATTGATCCTCTTATGACTGATTTGGAGGATACTACTCATCTTCTAAATACTGGTATCTTTAGTGGTGCATATGATGATGAAGATGTGGGTGCAGAGGCTGACCTCAACAACTTGGAAACAACCATGAATGTCAGTCCTATTCCCACAACTAGGATTTACAAGGATCATCCTAAAGAGCAAATCATAGGGGACCCAGTTTTAGCACCCCAAACTAGGAGAATGACCAAGTGTGCTCAAGAACATGCTATGGTCAGTTACATCAAAAGGCAGAGAGAACCAACCACAAGGATTATCAGAACTGTTGGTTTGCTTGTTTTCTCTCACAAATAGAACCCAAGAAGGTAACACAAGCTTTAACAGATCCAAGCTAGATAGAGGCAATGCAAGATGAGTTGCTACAGTTTAGATTGCATAAGCTTTGGAGATTGGTTAATTTACCTAAAGGCAAGCATGCCATTAGAATAAAATGGGTCTATAGAAACAAGAAAGATGAGAGAGGGATAGTAGTTAGAAACAAGGCAAGACTGGTTGCATAAGGTTACACCTAAGAATAAGGCATTGATTATGTTGAGGTTTTTGATCCTGTTGCTAGGATAGAAGCAATCAGGTTATTTTTGGCCTATACATTATTTATGGGATTTATTGTGTACCAGATGGATGTGAAGAGTGCCTTTTTATATGGTACTATTGAAGAGGAGGTGTATGTGTGCCAACCTCCTGTTTTTGAAGATCCACGGTTCCCTAATAAAGTTTATAAGGTAGAAAAAGCTTTATATGGTCTACATCAAGCTCCTAGAGCCTGGTATGAGACCTTGTCTACCTACTTATTGGAAAATAGATTTAGAAGAGGCATTATAGATAAGACTTTGTTCATAAAGAAGGACAAAGGTAATATCCTATTAGTACAGGTGTATGTTAATGACATCATCTTTGGGTCTACAAAGAAGTCTTTATGTGTTAAGTTTGAGCAGATGATGCACAAAAGATTCCAGATGAGTTCTATGGGGGAGCTCACTTTCTTCTTAAGGTTATAAGTAAAGCAGGAATATGATGGAATCTTCATCAGCCAAGACAAGTATGTAGCTGATATATTAAAGAAGTTTGATTTTGTCATAGTAAAGACAACAAGCACTCCAATAGAGACTAACAAGGCATTGATCAAGGATGAAGAAGCTGAGGATGTAGATGTTCACTTATACAGATCAATGATTGGATCATTGATGTACTTAACAGCTTCTAGGCCTGACATAATGTTTGATGTTTGTGCTTATGCAAGGTTCCAAGTTACTCCTAAAGTCTCACATCTTCATGCTGTGAAGAGGATCTTTAGATACTTGAAAGGTCAACCCAAATTTGGCCTTTGGTATCCTAGGGATTCACCATTTAACTTAGAAGCTTTTTCTGATAGTGATTATGCTGGAGCTAGCCTTGACAGGAAATCCACAACAGGAGGTTGTCAATTTCTTGGCAAAAGATTGATTTCATGGTAATGTAAAAAGCAAACTATAGTTGCTAACTCCACTACTGAAGCAGAGTATGTTGCTGCTGCTAATTGCTGTGGACAGGTTTTATGGATCCAAAATCAGATGCTTGATTATGGGTTTAATTTCATGAACACCAAGATTTACATTGATAATGAAAGAACCATATATATTGTGAAGAATCTAGTGTTTCATTCTAAAACCAAGCACATTGAAATAAGGCACCATTTCATCAGAGATTCTTATGAGAAGAGGCTCATTCAAGTGATTAAGATACATACAAATCACAATGTTGCAAACTTGCTTACAAAAGCATTTAATGTTGGCAGATTTCAATATCTAACTGCCAGTATTGGAATGCTTAACCCCTGAAGTATTGATTGAGGGGAGGTTAATAAGTGTCAAGATGCAGTAGATTATGCTTGACATGAGATGGAGCAGCAACTGATGATGAAATTCAAGTTAGTACTAGTATGTATAATTACTACTTCTGTTATAATAAAAATTGTGAGATTTGAGAGAAAACAAAAACAGACAAAGAGAAAGTGTGAGCTCAAAAGAATAGAGAGATTTGTGAAATAAAAACAGACAGAGTGATTCAGTGAGCAAAAGCATTGAGAGATATAGTGAGCTTAAAAACAGAAAGATAGCTTGTGGGAATCAACATTGATGATGGAAATGCCTTTTGGAACGGAATTAAGGTTAAAACTAGTGCCTCAAAAGTTAATACTGCTAGGCATTTCTGAGTGCTGCTAGGAACTACTTAGTACTATTAGTCCAAACTTAGTACTGATGGGCATTACTTAGTATTGTTAGACTAAATTTAGTACTGCTGGGCTACCGTTAATACTGTTTGGGGTATAACAGAATTTTAGCAATTAAATATAGTTGTTGAGATATTTCTGCCAAATATTTCACTTATAGGGGTCTATAATTTGGATAATTCGTGATCTTTCTTTCACTTATAAGCTTTCTTCAAGATAAAGAATCCATTTTATTCAGTCGATCCAATCAAAACCCTTAAGTGCTTTCTATAAAATCTCAATTAACTTTGCCAAACTCTCCTACTCTCATTAACGAACATAAACCTAGAACCCTTATCATAACTCAATCACTAATGGCGAATTTGGAATTCTGTGACAAACACAACATGGTTGCTTATCTAAAGAAACCAACTGGGAGTGAAGGATTCCAAGAGATAGTAGATTTTATTAATGAAAGTCATATAAGGTTTGCTCTTACTAAGAATCCTACTATCTATGTTTCTCTAATCGAAAAGTTCTGGCAAACTACAACTGTCAGAATAGTTGATAATGGAGAACAAGAAGTTACTGCCACAGTTAATGGCAAAGAATTCACTATTATTGAAGCATCTGTTAGGAGACATCTCCAATTAGCAGATGTAGATGGTATTAGTGTTTTGCCAACTACTAAAATTTTTGCTCAACTTTCAGTGATGGGATATGTTTTAACTGATGATAAACTGACTTTTCAAAAAGGTAAATTTCCCCTCAGTGGAGATTCTTGATCCATACCATCCTACACTGTCTTAGTTCTAAGAAAACTTCTTGGGAACAATTTAGTAGCAATATAACAACTGCTATTATTTGCTTGGCCACAAATAGAACTTTTAACTTCTCTAAATTGATTTTTGATGGTATGGTGAAAAACTTAGATAGTAAATATAAGTTTTTAATGTATCCAAGATTTATTCAAATATTTTTGGACAAGCACAAAATATTCCTTAATCCCCATAACAGAAAATATATTGCTCCTACTTTAACTTCAAAACTTTTTAGCAATATGAAAAGAGGTTTTTCTGGGGAACAAACTCCTTTGTTTCCAAGTATGCTGGCAATTCAGGGTGGAAAGACAGAGTGGAAAGGGCTACCACTACTACTACTAGCTTAGATGCAGAGCAGGCTAGTGGTAACATAACTAAGACCCAATCCACGGCAATACCTAATGTGCCTCTTCCTTAGGGAATTGGTGCAGGTGGTAGTCCCAGGTGCCAAGAAGCTACGGGGGGTTCCATTGCTCAGACTAGGTCTGAGAGGGTACTTACACCACCCCCATGATTCACCTCTCCTAAGAGTTAACACACTTGGAAGTGATGAGGACAGTATGAAACTACAAGAATTGATGGCTCTATGTATAAAATTGTCAGACAGGGTTCTAGCTTTGGAGACAGACTTAAGGCAGACAAAGAAAGTATATGGTACTGCTTATACCAAGCTTATCATGAAAGTGAAGAAATTAGAGAAAACTGTTAAGTCCAACCAAGCTAGAAGGAGAGCAAAGATTGTTGTTTCAGATGATGAAGAGGATTCAGAGGATTCTTTTAAACAGGGGAGGATGATAGAATACATTGATCAAGATGCAGGAATTACTTTGGTTACTCCTACAAAGGTTAGTAGTCAAGAAGATCAACTTGAAGATCAGTTGGGAATTCTTAGTGTAGCTAAAGTTCTTGCAGATGCAGCTAAGAAAAATGTAAACACTTATACTAGAAGAAGAAGAGCAGTTAGTACTGGCAGTGGTGGAGTTAGTACTGTTAGTAGGTTATTTAGTACTACTGAAGAATCACTTAGTATTGTTGGTGCATCAATGCCAGTTAGTACTGCTGGTATGGTTCAAGATGTTGACATTAGTATTCCTTCACCAGTTGTAGTCAAAGATAAAGGTAAGGGTATAATGACAGAATCTGAGGATGAACAAACTAAGAGAACAAAGATATAGTTAGAACAAGAAAAGCTTGGTCATGAAGCAGCTGTAAGACTATAAGAGGAATTGGATGAAGAAGAAAGACAAAGGATGGCTAGAGTTCATGAAACAGCTCAATCTTTTACTGAGGAAGATTGGGAGAACATTAGAGCAAGAGCTAAGAGCTATCTAAGAGACTACAAGCAGAGAAAAGGAACAAGTACAATGAAGTTGATCAAGAAAAGATGCTTGTAGATCTTATTAATCAAAGAAAGAAATATTTTGATGCACAGAAAGCTTAAGCAAAGAGGAACAAGCCCATGACACAAGCTCAACAGAGGAATTATATGATTAATTACATCAAGCACATGGGAAGTCATACACTGCAGCAGTTGAAGAGGTATTCATTTGATGAGCTTAAGGCTTTGTTTGAAACAACAATGAGAAGGGTACAAACTTTTCATCCTATAGAGAGTGAAGGTGACAAAGTAGTTCCAGAGTTAACAACTGAAAGTTTAAAAAGGA
The DNA here is from genome assembly GCA_026074375.1 of Tanacetum coccineum. Lineage (NCBI taxonomy): Eukaryota > Viridiplantae > Streptophyta > Magnoliopsida > Asterales > Asteraceae > Tanacetum > Tanacetum coccineum. Next base: position 74,243 of record BQNB010005791.1, on the reverse strand, counting down.
ATGCACAAGAAGAACTTGATCATGAAGGTTCTAAGAGACAAAAGATTGGTGAAAGCTCAGAACCAGATGAAGAACCAAAAGATAAAGATGTTGATGATTTGTCACAAGATGAGCTACAACAGATGACGATAATAGTTCCAGAGCAAGGAATAAATGTTGAAGCTTTGCAAACCAAATATCTAATCATTAACTGAGAGGTTTACACTGAAGATTCAAGAAAGTATTGGAATATTATTAGAGTTGGGAATCACACTAAGGTATATCAGTTCTTTGAGGATATGTTGAAAGTCTTTGATAGAGATGATCTAGTGCATCTATGGAGTTTAGTTAAAGAAAGATTTAGTTTAACAGAACCTACTGATGACAAAGAAAGAGCATTATGGGTTGAATTGAAGAGGTTGTTTGAACCTGACACTGATGATGAACTATGGAAACTTTAGAGATATATGCATGATCCATTAAAATGGAGATTATATGATACATGTGGGGTTTATCATGTGTCTACAAAGAGAGGAATAGATATTTTCATGCTGGTAGAGAAAG
>BQNB010005791.1:0-73170 GCA_026074375.1 Tanacetum coccineum | reverse complement strand
GATAAGGTGATTTTGCAATGGGCATAGCTCCAGGGATAAGATCTATGCGAAATTCTAGTTCGCGAGGTGAGGGTAAACCTAATAGATCTTCTGGAAACACACCAGGGAAGTCGCGTACAACAGGAATATCTTTGAGTTTTAGCTCGTTCACCTTCATCGTCTTTAACTGTTTTAGGTTTATTTTGGGACGTTCTCCATGAACTTCCAAAATATTGCCGTTAGATAACAGAATTTGGATAATTTTCTCAAAGCAAACTATCTTAGCTCTAAGATTTGACAACCAATTCATTCCTACGATCACGTCGAAACTACCATGTCCAAAAGGAATCGAGTCGATGATGAACGTATGACATTCTAGTTCTAGCCCACATCCGCGGATAATCTTGTTGGTTTCTAACTTTAGATCGTTAGCAATTTAAATTTCACAATCGGGGTTTATAGCACTAGGTTTTGAGTTATTCAAGGAAAAAAAGTTGGTAAAAATAAAACTAAAATAGGCATGGGAATTGAATATTACAGTAGAAAATGATCGATGAAAGAAAAAGTAATTGTCACGACATTTAGATCTTGTTGGGCTTCCTTAGCAGCAATGGAAAAACTTCTAACACGGGCTAGTTTCCATTGTTCTTCTAATTGCAAGAGCTAAACCCCGAATGTAGCGATCAATACGCTTGCTTTTCTGGAGTTATCGTGTGCAGCACTAGTCTAGCTAACTCATGGAATTGGGTTATGTACTTGTCAACATCGGCTCCAATCATAACATGATTCCAGAACTCTTCCTTTAATTCCTTAATTGCATTACCCGGACAGTATTTTTCCATCAACAACTTCTTTAGGTCTTCCCAAGGTTGGGCTATAGCAATTGCTCGACCTTTTGTCTAAACTAGTGTGTTCCACCAAGTGAAGGCGCAACTTTGCAGCATACAAGTCGCGAATTTGACTTGGCTTTTTGCGGGACACTTACTAACGTAGAGCACACACTCCATTTCTTCTAACTATGATAGTAGGCCAACTGCTCTTTCAGCTCCAAAGATTTCCTTAACACCATAAGGCTTGAATGTCTTGTAACTGCAACCATGCGTGTTGCATACTTAGTTGTCCTTATCTCTCTTGCTTCAACTTAGGGTCGTTAGCATTTTAGTTGAGTATACTTTTCTTAACTTCTCATAAGTCAAATCAATTAACGGCTCAAATTTCTAGCGAACAAAGTTCATATCTGCTCTGGGTTCGTTTGGTATAGATGTACCTTGATTGGTTTTCATGATTCGTTCCTGAGTTGCGCGTGTTTCTTCTCGGAGGTATAGTTTTAAACAAATTTTGTCCACAACATTTATTTGAGTATTTACTTTGACCAAGTATAATTCGAGTAGCGTACATATATATGATGCAGCTTTAAATATAACGAAATAACATTCATTCAAACAGAGATGCGATGAAAGTTTATATAGAGAAAAAAAATTAACGTTCTCACATAAGTAGTTTTAATTATCCCATAATGATTGTTATCCAAAAAGATACGTCTTCAAAAGTTTGTATTTCGTAGTAACCTCCAACAAAGTTGGGTTTTCAGCATAAATCGTGTTAAAAAGGTTTTGACTAAACTAAAAAAAAATTCAAGTAACGTATAATAAAGAAATTTAATTTATTTATTTATTTATTTTATTTTTCAAATAATTTTTTTTAAATCATAACAAGGATTTCTAAAATTTGAAGTCATAATAAGGTATTTCCAAAAATTTGAAGTTAAAGTTACCGAATACGATGATATCGATACAAAAGAATTTATGTTTTTGATAATTAAAACATTTTTTCGAACGCAGGTTAAACAAAATTTGATGTTTATATGTACCTTATAATACCCAAGTTTTTGACGCTAAAACGATGTAACCTCGAAAATGTTAGTGCATCACGTTTTTAAAAAAAAGTGTTCAAAAAGTATCTCACTTATACATGTTTTGTTACCAAAGGGCTTCGACTCGTCCAAATAAGTACCATCTCCGAAACACAAACGCCAGGACAAAAATTGTTATCATGGTTACACAATTAACCAGTACCAAGTATAAGGTTCTCGTTCTTGTATCAATCCTTTTATTTCAAAAGGGGTCTTCTATGCGATGGTCATACAACCAAACAACTAGAGTGGTAACACTCCAAAGCGAGTTGCTCCAAAGGCAACTAATGACGTAATCCTTCTCACTAAACGTCTTTAAGAACGAAACGTTTAAGTAATAGGTTTCCACGATTAAAAACGATGTCAATCCACATAGTGGATGAGAAATAATCGTTTGCAATACGCACGGTAGGGTAAGGACAAAACAACACATAATTCTGCTTTCAACCCTAGTCTCTCTATAGTTATGTTGCATTCACATCGTTTAAGTATTCACATCCAAACATCCAAGCCTCACCCATTCTCAAGTGAATTCTTTAAAGGTCTTAAGCCATGTAGCAACTTGAAGCATAATTTCACAACTCATCAAATAAGAACTATCATGAAATCAAGGTAGAAGTTGGTAAAAGGCCCAATGTTTTTGAAAAATTAACTCAACTTTGGGGTCACTTAGAAACAAAATTTTGAATCACTAAACACGATGTTTGCGAACAAGCAAAGAATACTTACATTAGAAGCCAAAACGATTGGCTTAATAGCATGGCGAAATAAAACAGATACGTAACCAAAATATAGGCCGATGTAGCTCTAATAGCGAAAAATAAACGTCTCTACATGTCATGCATACGTAGTTCACCTGCTGCTCGCCTTGAGTTCTTACTCGGAATATATCAACGAGTCCTCCTCAAGGTCTTACGCAGGGTAAAGGTAAGAAAAGTATTTAGGTGTACGTCGTGACTCACTCGCGAAATCATTAGCGCGCAAAGATGATCTATAGGACATATTGTAACTGTAACGGTGTTCTTAATAACAAGGTGCTTAGGGACAGTGTGACACTATAACGACAGTAACCGGTGTGAAAGCAAACTCATAACATAAATGGATTAATCAACATAAGCATGATGTACTAAAATCAAATAGTGGACATCTAAAAGTAGGCATGCATTGAATAGTGCACATGATTCCTAATATGCTTTTTAGTGATTAGAGTGGAAAATCGGTTTTTTAAACTTGTTTAAAATAATGACTATACCCAGTGTTGCATGATACTCCCTGAATTAGAGATAGTTGATCAAGTTATGTCTAATTTAGGTCTAATGATGCAACCACTCGGACTAGTTGACTCGTTTCATGTTCGGTGTTTTTTTAGAAAAAGAAAATCGTTTTGGTTATAGTTCGGATTTTTATTTTTGAAAATAAAATCGGCGTTCTCTATAACCTTAGGCTCTGATTACCAATCTGTCACACCCAACCAAGGCGGAAACGCGAGGTGTAACATATTAATAAACATCACACAAGATGATAGATAAAACACCATACATGATAAAAGAAAATTATCCGAATTATAACAATACCAAATACAAGTTTAAAGAGTACAAAAGTCAACAAAAGTTGTTTTTCTTCCGAACATGGATCACCCAAAAGACAATAACTTGGAAGAAAGTAGACATCTTGATCGTGTCCAAAAGCAAGTATACTAAATTTCCACCTTAGGAATGTTACCTGAAAAGCATGATAAAAATGGTCAACTATCGAAATAGTTGGTGAGTTCTCAAGTTTATGTACACCAAATAGTTTTATATAAGAGTTGATGTCCGATAAAAGTTTGCCAACTCAATGGCAAATTATCAAAAATAGTTGTCCACATCGAAATCAATTTCCAAACAAGTTGAGTCCAAAACATATCAATTTTTCAAAACAATTCTCGTTACCTTAAGTAACATAGTACAAAAATCAATTCAACATGTATGTATGCTATAGTGTTCATGCGAGGCACTACTTAAACATATTCAGCCTAACCGTTCCAAATATCCAATCAAGTTCCAGTTGTATAGTGTGGCACAAACACTTAGTACTATGCACCTTTGTGCGGGGAGTGGGGAGGGGCTAATCTCCTAATAGAACTATCCATAAGTACCAACGTCTCAATCCCGTTGAGGGGGAAAGTGAGTTAAAAGTAGTGGTAGGTTCCAAGCATACAACAACATACATAATAAGTTCAAGTTCAAGTTCAACACGATTCCAAAACAAGTTCAACACGTTTCACAAGTTTGCAAAGTTCAAAACCACGTTCAATAAGTTCAAGTATGCTCGAATGTTTATAAAACATAAAAGTACAAGCATAGAAATTTAATAAAAACACATTATGCTTTCCACCTCAAAACAGTTAAAATATGCAAAAAAAAAGGGGATGTGAGAAACTCACCTTAAAAGTTAGAACGATAATAGGACTTCTCAGCAACCACACTAAGTAGGCAACCCAAACGAATACGCAACCTTCTAATCGCAACATAAGGCAAGTAAATATACCTAATTAGATCCTATACGATATGCTCAGAAAATATTAAGGTTTATTTGTTATGTCTTGTGTTCACATTATTTCCAAAGTCACTTTTATCACAAAATGCAATTACAACAATTTGGCCTAATTTTCCTGGCACTTTAAGTATTCATTTGGCCAAGTTAACCAAAACTTCTGGTTAAGCTACTTCTACAAGTAAAAATTCCATGTTTTAGGTGTGTCCATGAATTTTCCCAAGATTTATTAAGGACTTATACTAGACCATTTATACCCGACTCCAAAAACGGCCAAATCTGGACATACCAAAGTGTTTTAGTGATCAGAGGGTCTAAATCAAGGTTATATGGGTTAGGCCAATGGAAGAATTTAAATAACCCATACAAGTATCTCCCATATCAGTTTCAATGATAGATTCATCGTGGTTTATGATTTATGGTCATTTTAGTACAAGGGTTGAAAAGAGATTTTCAGGTAGTTTTGACACCTTTCACCATTTTGCATCTTTAACTAACCAAACGACCTTATATTTTTAAAAGGCTTATATTTCTGGAAACTAGACTCAAATCACTTGATTCTAGGCTTTTGAATCATGTCAAAATATTTATTTATCATCAACTTATGCTCAAATGAATATGACCCAAAAATAAAATGAGGGTTGTTTAAAAAATAGCTTTGACTTAATCAAGTCAAACCAATAACCCAACATGCAAAAACGACCCAATCAACTCCTACTATCATATTATACAAGTCTTAACATCATTTTAATCCAAAAATCTCAGTGGGTTCATAGATAAAAAGGCTCGTTTACACACAAACTTACAAGATGTGTCACAACTTTTGAAAATCAAGGCTTTATGTTACTAGACTTGCATAGATCTTGTATCAAAAATAAAAAGCACAACCCAATGTTTTTTGTACATCATTGACACTCATTTGAGAGTGTCCTATCAAGAAAATAATTATCCATAAACATTTTTACAAAAGTATGCATAAATACTTAAGAAAAGTCAAGAAAACTTCATTTTTTGAAGAGTTTTAGTACAAGAGACTTACTAGTCATCTTGTGCCATGATTTTTACCTTTGATCTTTCTCCCAAAAATTAAAAATGAATGTGTTTTGATGTTGATTAGGTCATGGCAGCAGGTATAAGACACAAGGAGGATAAAAATTTCTTGTTCTTAGATCTAGAAATGAAGTAAGTGGTTTTGTTGTGTTTTTATAGGGGACATAGTTGGTTTTTGAAGAGTGCATGAAATCTTATTGGTTAGGAGAGAGGTTGGCCGGTTTTGGGCTGATATGGGGAGGGTTTTTATGTATTTTTATTGTTTATTACTTTGAGTGTATGTATTATTTAAGAAGTGTAAGTTAATTTGCATAATTTGTGTCTAATCGGTAAATACGTAAAACGTCGTAAAAATGTAACTTTTGAGATAGTTTATGATTTTGTTAAATTATGCTCTTCCATGTGTTTTGACATTGTTATAATGTTATTTGAGCATATCGTTGGTCGTTAGGACCGTTAACTAGGATCGTTAGGTCAAAAGTGCGTTCGTATAACTAGGGTTCCTAGTAAAAGAAGCGTTAAATGCTAAAAATAGTATGACCACATAAAAATGACTCTATAAATAATTGGAAGAGTCAATTATAATATGTTTTCTTTCGGTTACTGTCCTCAAAGTTGACGGATGTCACACCTTACAGTCCCGGGTCAAATGCCCAACCTTGTTAAACTTCCCACATCTCACAGTGCATGGCCCTTCATGATTAAATTTACACTTGTTGCAGAGAGGTAGTGGTCTATTAAACACTCTCCTTTCATTGTTGCCAGCCGTGTAGGCTCTTGCCACATTCTGTCCTCCAACATTCTGTCTTTTGAATGGTGATTGCTGTCCACCGTTGTCCTTCTAGCTGTATCGAACTTTCTTTTGTTCTCAACGTTTTTCACAGCATAACCTTTCAACTTTTGGTCCATTAAGTTGTTAGCAATCCGAACAGCATCTTGTAGTCTTGTAAGTTTTGCAGCAATCACATTTCCCTGGATATTATCTGGGGGACCTCCAATAAACTTCTCAACTCGATCCTCCTTGTTGAGAACCATCTTGGTGTACAACATGGTATGCTCTTGGAATCTTTTAGTATAAGCAGCCAAATCGTTGTTCTTTACAGTCAAATTCCACAGTTCAGATTCCATCTTTTGAATTTCATTCCTTGGGCAGTACACTTCAGCCATTAACTTCATGAGCTCTCTCCATGACATGGAAAATGCAGCATCAGTTTCAATAGTCCTCTTATGTGAGTTCCACTAAGTTAGTGCACTGTTTAACATTGTGCAAGTAGCATACTTGACTTGGTATTTCTCTAGATAATTGCTGATGTGGAATACTATTTCCATCTTCTCAAACTACCTTATCAACCCGACAACTCCTTCCGTTCCCTTGAAGTTGAGTGGTTCACACTTCATGAAATCCTAGTAAGTACATTCTCGAGCAACAGGCCTATCACCTATATCATTGTCATTTGAATTTCCATTTCCACCATTTCTATTATCTCTGTCACTGCCTTTTTGGCTTTAGCTTTTAGCCTCGAGAGCATTGGCAGCACGGGTTTCCTCATAAGCAGGCAACGCTTCTTCCACTCGTCAGTTAACGAGTTCTTCGATTGACTCTGGGGTCATACCAGAACGAGTGATAGTCATTGTTCTACCTCACAAGACATAACACACAGTAAGATTTGATACGAGATATAGCCACTATAAATGGTAAATAAGATTTATAAAGGAAAATACAATAGAACATACAAGAAAACAATCAATAAAGATGAATACGCGAGAGAATCAAAACAAGATTTTCATATCATAACAAAGCTTCATAGTTAGTTACAATCAATCCCATAACAAGGATACTTGATTTACAACATTTCTATTATTAACATCTAGACATAGCCACCAGTCTAATGTACTACTTAACCATGATACTACCTAACTAACGACGAAATCCCAAACGTCTCTCAGCAAATGACTCTAATCTCCTAAGTTTTCTCTGAGTATCATCAGTACATAAGAAGGGTGAAACCAATGGTAACTCTGGTGCTACAGGTATTGAATCCTTCGATGGATCAGAATCAGAAGAAGATGAATAATCCACCAAATGGAGCACTCCGGTAGGTGAGATAACAGAAACTGTGGTGCAACTATCGGATTAGCAGTGCAATAGGAACCTCAGGGATAACCGGGATAATAGCAAGAATAATGTGAAAGAGAATCACCCGTAGGGCATGAGAAACCACACTCTCCTCAAACGAATCTGATGAAATAGAAATAACAGGAGCTGCCATGATCTACACAAGCAAAAGTTTATATAAATCCCCTTTATATCAAACCATGCAAAGTGCAAGCAATGCCGAGAAATAAAGTATGATGCAAAATATGATATGGCAAAATGATGTATAAAGTAATTATGGCAATAGGATATATACTTTGCACTGTGTGTGTGTGTGTGTGTGTGTGTGTGTAATACACTATTATTATTATATATATATGTAAGCATGTAAGAACACGTAGGATCACATACTGGTTATAGACCAGACCTAAATATATTACCTGGTTCTCTATAATCTTGGCTCTGATACCAATCTGTCACACCCCAAATGGGGCCTAGACGGAATCGCGTATCCGGGGGCGTGACATCATAATATACATCACACAAGATACAAACAACGACCTCTAAGGGTATGTTTAAAAATTCAACATCGTTTCATTAATTAAAATAATTAAGGTTTTATATAAGTTCAAAGATAATACGCGGAAGCGAGTAAAAGTTTTAAAGTTTGACAACGATGTTTAAATGGTAGATAATATTTCTTGAAAATTGGTCCAATGCAAGGCAACACCATAAAGCAAACAAATACATCCACAGCTAAACACCTGAGAAAGACATGCTAAAACGTCAACATAAAGTTGGTGAATTCATATGTTTGAATTTAGTATTAAGAGTGGACCACAAGTTCACAGTACGCACGTGACAGTTATAACAGATACAACTTCACATAAAAAGTATTTACTATTACGCTAAGCTCATGACACCGAGGCTCAATTCAATGCAATACATTATATGCCAAACAAGAAATTAATTGCCCTAAAGGTATCTGACCAAGATCACCTAGTGAAATCCGACATGGTATATATCCGTTTGTTCGTGTCTCCCGAATCTAGTAAGCGCTACTTACCCGGATAGGGATAATTAGTCCCAATAGATCTATTTACAATACTCGTGCTCACTCAACTAGTCCTCCGGTCAAGAAATTAACGGTTCATGATAGTTCGACCATTAGTGGTCAATTCGCAACTTAGGCAACACGTAATCAGGAAAATGCAACGTAAAGTAACTGTGTTCATAGTTTAAAAACAAGCAATGTTTCTCACCCCAAAGTAAAAGTAAAACTAGTAAAAACGTGGGGCTATGAACTCACCTTAAGCAAATGGTGAGATAAATATCAATGAAGAGATATAATGCCAAAAGGTCCTACTTGAGACCTAAATCAATGACGCGTCTTAGAAAGACGGAAAGTATACGAAACTTAAACGAATCGTTTATGAAAGAAAAGACATCCATGGGTGTTTGTGCCTTGTTTTAATTAACAAAACATGACAATAAAATCATAGAGTTTGTCGTTAAGTTTCGGCGTTTAACCAAAAATTACCATTTTTAGTAAGTTTCTATTTTAGGAAAGTTTTTAGTTTCGGGACATTAATACCGTCCTCTGTATTTGCTTAATCCATATTTCCTTAAACGCACTAGATAATCCTAAATGTTTAACTTACATGCCTATCTTGCTAAAATTCACCAAACTTACTATTTTTAGTAACCTTCACGTTTTTCTTAAAATATGTTAACGATGTTTTTAAATGATACTAATCGATATATTTGTGATACTATATGTTTTGTTAGTGTTTTAAAAGCTCAAAACATCCTAAAAGCGTCCGAAAACTCATTTTACTATTCACATCAGCACCTATGTAAATTATTTTGCCGAAAAATATTTCAAGTTTCATTTGGCTATAACTTGGCCGTTTTAAGTCCGATTTTAGTGTACAATACATGAAAATCTATCTACTCGAAACGAGCTCTTTAAAAACCACCTTTACGCCTAATGAAAACATTCCCAAGTCGACCAAAACCTCAAAACAATTTTGGATCAGCAACTATGTATTTTACAAACGCTTTCAAAAATCACACCAAACTTCACAATAGTGCCTAATCTAGCCTAATCTCCATTCACAACTAATCCACAACCCAACCACACCTAAAACTAACATAATCCCTTCATTTTTATTGTTGCAACTCACTTTCAACTCACCTCACCAAGATCATAAAGTCATAAACATATTACTTCCATTTTTATAAAAGATGACAAGATATTATTTCATTTCTTTTTGAAAAATCAACACAAACACCATAGGAATCATAGATCTATGCAAGAACATAAACATATGTAGAATGAAAGTAGAAATAAAAGTATAAGTTTCAAGATAAGCTTACAAATATGAAGAACAAGCTTAAGAAAACACAAGAATGAAGATAGAAGACTTGGATCTTAAAAAACCCCAAATAATAACCAAACCCTAATTTGTAGATCTTGGAGTAAACCTTTAAATCAATGAACCAATACTTCAAACCACCTTAGATGACATTAGAAATGAACCTAGTATACTTGAATCTTGCTAGAAATCAAAGATATAGAAATCCTAAAAGGGGTGTTTGTTGCCGTGAGCTAAGAGAGGGAAAGAAGAGAGATGAGAAAATTTTGAGGCTATGAAATGAAAGTGAAACCCTATGTTGTGATATGAGTATGTATTTATAGGCCAAGCATTAGGGTTTTGAGCATTGGTCTTGGAGTATCAAGTGACCAACACACACCAAAGGGGTGTGTGTGTGTGTTCGACAAAAGGGCAAGCCACAAGGACCATATGGTTCAATTTTTAGGACCATGGTTCAAGTATAACAAGTCTTGGTTTGAATTTCCTAGTCAAAGCTTTGAAAATGTGTAAGTAAACATTTTTCTTGATCTTGGATGGTTAAGTGTGCATGAGATGGACTCACTCATGTGTCACTTTCATACACATGCATGAGATTTTCAAAAAAAAGATGTCTTTGATTTAATTTCCAAGCTTATGGTTGTTTTGGTTTGGTTTAGGCGTCCAAATTTATAAGAGGGGGGGGGGGGTCATGAACGAAAATTTTGACTTATCAACACGAGACGAACGATAACTACGTTTACCGAAAAGATTTGGTGTGTTCCGTTAGGTCAATAAAGCGAAGGGGGAAAAAAAAGAATTTAAATATGCTAAACGTAAAAAATAAGTATCAGAATTGATCGTAAACTACGAAACATTTAGAATAGATAAAATAATTCATATAATATCTAGACTAATCATATTTCCGAAGTACTAGTCTGAAGCGTCGATGACGTTTTTTTTTTCAGGATTTTATCGCGGGTTAACTTCCCGGTAAACTGCAGATTCTAACGTAAGTTTAAAGCAACAAAATTGTATGATCGGAAAAGTTTAAATTTTGACCTAATATTTACTGTGGTGGTCTGATGTACATATATTGTTTATGGTCATTAAAGATAATCAAAGAAAAATAACCTTCCAATACGATATCAAAGCCAAACACGGTCCACCTCTATTTTTTCTCAAAAAAAATCGTCTCTCCCTCTCCTTGGGGTTCCGTTTGATCAAAAACGCGAAAAACGCAAATTAAACGTTAAAACGTAAAAATAAATATCGGAAGTGATCGTAAACTACGAAACACTTAGAAAAGATAAAATAATGCATATAATATCTAAACCAGTCAAAATCCGAAGTCGGAACGCGTCCGATGACGTTTTTCAGATTTACGCGGGTTAACTTCCCGGTAAACTGCCAGATTCAAACGTAACGTATAAAAGTCAAAAATAGTGATCGGAAAAGTTTAAAATTTTGACCTAAAATTTACGGGGTGTACATATATTGTTTATGGTCATTAAAGATAATCAAAGAAACATAACCTTCCAATACGATATCAAAGCCAAACACGGTCCACCTCTATTTTTTCTCACAAAAAATCGTCTCTCCCTCTCCTTTTTCTCAATCACAACTGAGCCCTAAAAGGCTAAAACAACCTAACCAACTCACTCGACAATCATGGCCGTAAAAGACACTCCTCCTCCACCCCCACCTCCAATATCATCCGATAAAATCATTTCCTTTGGTGCCACAAGCATCACCAACAATGTTCTCGTTAAACTAAGTCTAGAAAATACAACTACAACTCTTCGAGCTCCGTCTTTGTAATACATCTTGGAAGTCTCGGTCTTAAACATCATATAGAAGACAAACCTTCTGGAGGTACATCTACTAATGTTCCCGATGTAGAATGCTAAAAACTTGATGATCTCATCAAGATGTAGATACTTTGTATTCTATGTGATTCCTACAAGATCAAGTGGTCTCTACTCGCGACAATGCTAAGGATCTTTGAGATCACATTCAAGGGCTTTTTCATGGCACATTTTTGATCAACATTGGAGATCTCTTGCAGGCAAGTTGTACCTTCTAATTTTACAATAGAAAGTCACAAAACGTGTTTGTTTGGATTTGGACTTTTAAGTTGTAGAACAATCAACCTTCAATTGGTGCAAGGGAATTCATTTTCCTTAGAAATACAACTTGTTCACGCACCTAAATTATCTACTATATCTCACATGATACATCAAATATGTTTCAATCGAGTATTGGACTCACAACGTCTTGATTGATGGGTCTCTAACATATTAAAAAAGAAGTATCCTTTGAACCATATTATCCTTTTCCATAAAGTTAACTTAGCTAACAAGTCAAAACCAAAACCAAACACCCTTGGATATTTTACTGCTTTATGAAGCCCACCATGGGATTATAAATAAATAATAATATAAGACATGTCAGCCATCTCTAGTCTGTTAGGTCCAATAGATGATTCTATTGCATATTTGCATGGCCTCGCCTCATGGAATAAGACATATCTATACTCTATATATACTCCTTATAAAGGAGATTTACCTATTTCTTTCTTGAAACTTGAAAGTTGAAAAGTTGAATTTTAAACTTTGTTGTATACTCGGCAATACAGTAAGGCTGAATGGTATGGTGTGGGCAAACCCACCTGACACGTCAGCGTCACATCAGCTTTCTCTCTCCAAATAAAACACACCTTACAACTCATCTTTCAACCGTAATAAGAACTCACCTTACAACTAAAACTCACCTTACTCATCTTTTTTTTATTTAAATACTTTTATTCATAAACTAAAAAAATAAATATTTACGTAAACGTAAACGTACGAAATTAATAAAAACGTTAACTAAATTAAAAACTTTTATTCATAGATTAAAAACATTACATAGACTTCGGAATGTCTTTCGAAATTTTATTTCCCCGTACATCGGCTCCTCGCTAAAAAAGGCGACGACTAAACGCTCATGAGCACCAGAACGATCTCGAGTTATGCTGTTTCTTGACAATCGGTTTGCTCCTCGTCTACGCTTAATAAACGCAATCGCTCGTTTAACAAAACTCTTCTTACGGCTAGTAACTTCTTCTTCTCCTTCTTCAAAATCTATGCCCATATACTGATACGAATTCATTTTGTGTAAATAAAGAATGTGACTAGTGTATATAAAATGAGAGAGTTGTGTATAAAAATAAGTGAATTAGTGGTTATTTATAGGTAAAAAATGAGGTTTTTTTAAAAAAAGTTTTTTTTATACTACAAACGGTAACAAGCATGGAGGGGGCCCACGAAATTGTAAACTCACATATGTGAGTTTCTCACCACAATGTCGAAATTATCAGTCGAAACTCACCATGATATTGGGTGTTTGTGTGATGACTTTCTTGGGTGGGATGGAACTCGCGCGTGAGTTTCCAACTCACCTAGGTGAATTTGCCAAAACTCACTACCATACCATGCAGCCCAAAGAAAGCATTCATTTTGCAGTATACTCGGCAACTAATAAATGACAAGTAATAAATATAGGAATCGAAGAATTGAAACGTGCAGTTATAAATGCCAACTCAATTTGATAAGTTGACTTTAAATTAGAAACTGCCATTGCATATAACACCCTCTTTATCTCTCTCTAAATTATAACACCCTTATTAAAACACATACACACAAATACGCTAATGACCACTATAGCTTATTTCGCTGCCGCCACACTTACCGCCAACACCACCACTGCCAACTGATTCTGCCACCAACACAACCAGTGTTTCGAGGTGGGTGGTTTCATTGGTGCTTTGGTGGTTTTGGTGGTGATAATTTGGCTTTGGTGGCGAATTTGTGGTTTTGGTGGTGTTTTGAGTTTTTCTTGTGTGGCTTTTGACCATATATCTTCGGATCTAAGCTATGTTTCCGCTGTCATATACATCCGCTGTTACCACCATGTCAGAAACTAAGCTTTTTAGTCGTGTCGTCATGAAAACGATAATAAAGAACATTAAACCGAGTAAATATCAATTTGGTGAATTTCTCTACTTTAGCAGGATTATTCTTAATCGTGTCCGAATCAAGATACTGTTGGCCATTGGTTGTAAACTCCGGTAATTGTTTAGTTTACTGTATGTTAATAAACACATGTTGTTTGAAGGTTTAGTTTACTTGATAATTTAGTTTACTTTATGTTAATAAAAACGCATGCTGATACTCATGTTAGATAGGCTTGGGAGTGCACAAGCTAAGTAATACATACACACATGCGACACTGTTTGGGATTGCTTATCATTTTAGTGCTTTGTATTTTAAAGATCATCATAAATGCTTATCTGAAAATGTCTTATAGTAAGTGATATGGTTCGCGATTCTTGCCTTTAGTAGTAGCATACGATTTGAAAATAGCATACGATTTGCTTGCGAAATTGTTTCTACATTGGGTGGATGACTACTTATTTAACAATAGAATACATTTTTGGAATATCTATCGATAACATTAAACATAAACTTCTGTAACAGCATAAAAATTGAAGTGTCTACTTAGTTTTGATTACATTTTGGAAGAATATTTAACAAGTATTTATCGTGTTTTTGTTTGTTTAAAAAAACAATACGATCTTAAACAAGTTACAAAAACACTTATAACACAAACCATACTTTACGTCGTACCATAACTTTACAACATTATCAGAAATAACCACATTTAATCTTATGGGGTGTTTGGCTAAGCTTATGCATAAAAGCTCGAAAACTTTGAAAAAGCCCCAATTGAAGGGATTATGCGTGTTTATTATCTCATTTCCTCTCAAAACAAACCCATA
The DNA here is from genome assembly GCA_026074375.1 of Tanacetum coccineum. Classification (NCBI taxonomy): domain Eukaryota; kingdom Viridiplantae; phylum Streptophyta; class Magnoliopsida; order Asterales; family Asteraceae; genus Tanacetum; species Tanacetum coccineum. Next base: position 58,423 of record BQNB010005791.1, on the reverse strand, counting down.
AACCTTCCAATATAAACTTACGAATTTCACAAATTTATTAAATTTGTTGATTCAAACTCAAAATACATATAGCAAAAAAGGGTGTTGTTGCTTAATGCTTTCGTATTTACATATAACCAAATGTGGCCCATTACTAAATTTCAAAGCATTCATTTTTTCTAAACACAAATTACCTACTTGTTACTTAAAGATATATAAGAAAATATTCATTCACATATAATCAATTAGCTAAAAAGACTATAAGGTAACTTATATCTACATAAGAAACATGACATAAACACAAATCACCAACAAATCTTAATTTTAATCTTAATCTTCTTATCTTATCTTAACTACATATAATGTATTTGCATACTAATCTTGAATGTTGAAAAACCTTAAAATCTTATCTTAATCTTAACTACATACTAATGTATTTAGATACTAATCTTAAATGTTGAAAAACCTTAAAAATCAAAACTATTAAAGGAATGTTTTGAATCATTAAAATGTACATGATTGGACAACTCACGAATCTATTAACAGAATGTATTCAATTATTTAATTGCACACAGTTGGAAATGATAATGTGAAGTTGAAACTTATGAAACTATATATGGCAAGGGCCATTGCCTATATAAACAACCATAATTTGTTAATTTATTTCATCAGCAAGTCGATAAGAAAAAAGAAATGGATATGAAAAATAAAAAAAATGTTGATGATGATCTTGAGGTTATAAATGGTTTTCTTTGTTATGACTAAATGTCTTATTCAGTGCAATTGTTGTACACATTCGTTTAAATCCATAGGTGTATTAAAATCTCATCGTATTGATCTAAACAAAAGGAGCTCATTTCAGCAAGCCTATAATTCAAAGAGCTTGTAAGCAACGAACAAAAACCGTTAAAGCACTTCAAGTACCAATATGGTGGCTGTTTATAGTTCAAGAGAAGAATTCTAGCATGATGTATATATGGTAACAAAAAAATCACATGTAACTTTCCTATTAAACTTAGTATAGTTATAACACTGATTTAGTTTAGCGTTTTCAACCAGATCCAACACAGTTTTAACCATTTATAGTTCGATTCATGGGTTACCTGCTTCTATAACTAAATTAAAGTCAGGCCTTGTTTATTTTTCAATTTTCCATTCAAGGTGAATGATTATGTGCATGTTTTTAATATGCTGAAGAAAAGTTACCATTTTACCTTCCTCATGGAACCAGTACCAGTCGTAATAGATCGAAAAAAATCTCCATGAATGGAGAGGGGTCATCAAGGATGCTAAAGCCTTTGAATGAACCTAAAGATAAATCAAATCCAAAGAGAGACTTGATAACAAGCTGTATCTTTTGTCTTGGTAAATTCTTTCGTGGGCCTGAGATTCAGAATCTCCCTACTCTTCGTCTATATGTCCAGAATGCAAAGAAGTTGATGTGTCTTCAAGATTTAAAATATGTTTCTCCTGAGGTTATTCAGCATGCCAACAAGTGATGCGGGTTTTCACCTAATGAGGTACTTAACTTTTGTGGCAACAACCTTTATGCATTTCAGAATTTTCATTAGAAAAGAAAAGAATATTTATCATGGTCATAGTATTAACACGAGTTCGTTACGTTTTCTGACTTACATCAGTTTCTTTCTTTTGCAGTCTGAGTTCAAGAAGTTATTGAAAATGGAAGATAGCACATGTTGGTCGCATATGAAGTTTATGTATGTAAATGATCATACTTCTGCTGGACAAAGTTACAGAACTATATTTGACCTTTACTTTTTAGTCAGTGGTTTTCCTTTGGATCTTATATGGTTCTAAACTTATATAGTAATAAACTGCATCTTGCATCCATCATTGTGTGTATGTCTTGTTTTGTCCTGTTTTAATAGCTAGCATGCATCTTTTTTCAATCTACCTAAATGTATAGATGTTCATCAAGTTTTTATGAAAAGTATGCTAAATTTGTTGATTTTTTTTTAACGGCACTATAATTTCTTGATTAAGCTGAGGCTGTTTAGGTTTGTGCTCTTTAAAGGCGGCTATTCAAGACCCACCGGTTAAATATGGGTCAAAGTTGAGTAAATAATAATTATGTGATGGGTATTGTTGGGTCTTACTAAATAAATATTAATCCAAATTGTATTGTATAAAAAAGAACACAATGGGTCTCGCGGGTTAATGTTAGAACGTCTATTTTCATTTTTTACTCAAAATTATTAACGGCTGGGTCAACCCGATCCAAGACCCATTTAGACCCGAAACCTGCTTTTACATGTTCATTTTGCCACTTATGTGCTCTTGCTCTCTAATAATGTTGTCCTTAAATGGATGGAAGGTAACTGATCTAATATCAAAAAATAAGGTAAATAAGTTGTTTTCACTGCTCGACTGAACCCGTCTTTTTTTGCTCTCGTAATTTTATTTGCTATTCTTACAAAACAGCCAGACTCGTCCTGGTGCAACATGTTGTTGAAATGTCAACTAGCCATAGCCATTGGATCTCAAGTTTGTTTTGCCATTCCTTTCTATCCGAGTTTGTGTAGTGGTAGTTTATTCGATAAATAAATTGTTACACGAAACACTTACCACAATATCGCATATCATTAATTGTCTACCGCTAAGAATTTCCGTTGCTATGCACGGATACTCGCCTATTATGTAATAAAAACCAAGAGACATTTATATTTTCAACTTAAACAACATTCAACAAAACAAACAAAACACAAAAATCACTAATAAACTTTGCCAAATAAGTTTTTATATTCACAGACCAATTCTTTATTCTTATACAACTAAAAAGTAAAAAGCCATAGGCTAGAATTTCATATGCTGAGAACTGAATGAGCATGAATGTAACACTTCAAGTAAAAAGCCATGGGCTAGAAATTCATATGGTGCATAACAGATTCATTTCTATTACATCGCCATGCTTGTCTATTTTTTTTAGAAATGGGATCCGCGCTTTCAGTCAATGAGTTCGGTCAAGGAGGATTCTACATCTCAAATGTCGTGTACCAAGAAGTTTTACGCGACGAGTAACGTGCGCTGTTATTTATTATCTCATAAATGATATAATGTTTTACTTTCAGTTTCACTACGTGTTTTTATATGTTGTTTGATACAATATATGTTAAGAATTTTTCTAGTTAAATTATCGCATGTTACAACCGTTTTGCAATTAAATTTTGATCTTTTCACGTTCTATTTTAAACGTTACACGAAAAACTTACCACAATATCGCATATCGTTAATTACCGGCCGCTAGAATTTCCGCCGCTATAATACCTTAGTCCAAAAGAGACCGCTAGAATTTCCGCCGCTCATACGCAGTACTCGCGAAACTATTGTTGTGTTTTAATATATCTGAGATTATATTCATCGTCATTTCTGTTAAAATTGAAAACTTTAATTTCTGGATACATATCGTTATGCATCAATACATATTCACATTCACATATCAATATCATACTCATCAAATTCATTCTAAAATCATTCATAAAATACACAAATCAACCAGTTAATGATGCAGTCGGTGTCCCATTCCCCCATTTCCTATCATATCGAATTTCGATTTTGGTCTGTCATGGCATTATTGTTTTCGTGGCTAGCGCAATTATTTAATTGTTTTCTAAGGAAATAGAAGTAATAAACTAAAGGAATTATGCTAAAATCAAACTATATAAAGTTAATAAACGTTGCCACATCTATCATGAGGCATTCAAAGTAAGAGGCGTTAAAGTAAGTATTATACTATACAACCACTTTAAAACATGCAGGCTAATAAAATATAGGAAATATAGAAAATATGAACCAGCCCGCATATTCAAACATTAAAGAAACTCAAGATATCTGCAGAACTACTACATTTGAATTTGAATTCTCTAGTATCAAATACAACCTATGACTTTGATGTTTTAAGATTCAATATTCTATTTCCATCATGCAATGTTTCTTGAATCAACAATCTCGACTCATGTCGGTTAACTATCATCTTCAAATACTTCTCTTTAGTTCTATAATTCATATGTCATAAATAAACTCGTACAACTAGGTGTTATTATAGCTGGCTAATCACCTTGAATATAACTCAACAATCAATCCCAATAAAAGACAATCCACAACATTTTTACGGAGAAGACAAATAAAAAAGGATGAAAAATATAAAAAAAAAGAAAAGTGAGGAAAACAATTTAATCTCAATTGGGGAAAACATAAAAGATGTCCAATTGGAAATACCAGAAAATCAACAAAGCCTTATATTATTTCGTTCATGTTAAATCCATTGATATACTTTCTCAGCTAAACTGAAATGTCACGACTTGCAAATACTTGGAACAAACACAGTTATTGAAACAAATGTTTTATTATTGGAAAAGAAATGACGCCAATACAAGTGATTAGTGGTTATGCATTAATTTCCGCTGGGCTTAACATTTAGTGGTTCTAGTTGTGGTGATGTAGATTCGTAAGATTTAATGAAATTAGTTGTGTGTGAATAGGCCCATTTTTGTGGGTGAAAATGGGAACTATGACAATCAGAATAAGGGATATAAATAATAAAACCGGTTGTCATAATGCTATAGTACTTTAGGTGTCATTTATAGTTTCTTAAGATTGATGAACAAGAAAAAATAAATGTTTTATTTATATTTTGATAGAACATATAATGATGAAACGAAAGAAGTATTTTAATGATACAGCAGATACGAGCAATAATACATTTATCATAAAATCACTCCTCTGATTATGTAAGATGGATTGATACGAATTTAAAAAGTGATTGATGTACTATTAAAGGTAAGAAATCAATATATAATAAAAAGAATTTATATGGAAATCTTTTATTCCCCTCTAAGCATGGATGGCATTTAGCAAATCTGTAATGCCGAATCTTGCCCAAGAAAATTGAACTAAATGTTTGAAGTCCTTTTTGTTTAGCAAATAAGCTCTGCTATAATGAATTATGCATGTTACTTCGCTGGATATTTTCATTCGAATGATTTTTCTTTGATCAACCTCCTTTCACGTACAAAGTAAGACAGTCGCATTACGCCGACGTAGCTTTTAGTCTCGAAAAGTCTGTGTGAAGACAATGCATGATTGTTAGCTATGTGCCGAGCTGCTCGGAAAATTTATCGACGAAAATAACAGGGGGTGGCGCAATGTATTGTGAACATTGTAAGCTTACTAGAGAAACCTATCAGACACCCAAAATGATCTCACATAACGTTGAGAGGCCCAATTTTATGTTTTTTTTTTTATATTTATGTCCCTTAGCCATTCTCCCGACTATCACCTAAAACATGAGAGTATATCTAATGACTGTTTCTTGTCTTATCCTAATGTAAATAATGATGTCTCACCTACCAAGAGCAAATCAACCAGTATGGCGTGATCCGTCTCGTAGTAGGGACATCCTAACCAGTATCAGAAGTCACATAAGCGAGTTAAGACGGGATCCTCGGCTAGGGAAAAAGATAATGAGAGCAATATCCGGATTTAGGCCTGTAGTGGCGGTCATCAAGTACCTTAAGTCAAAGAATACACGATTCGTCTGCCATCATAATAATTGTTTGCGTAGGTCGGTGAAAAAGATCCTACAAACTAGCTTAAAAATATTAACCAGAATATTGTAGATATATGTAACACACCCAAATATGGTCTCAAGTGCGGAATAAGGGCCAGAGGATGTTACGATCATAGTATCAATATAGCACAAGCAATATGAAGAGGACAGAACCTCTATATTGAGTCGTTTGTAAAATGATTACATTGAGATTAAAATAAACAGGGGTGATACAAACAGTCTCATCATAGCTTAACTTGTTTATACCTTAAAAAAAAGAGTGTAAAAGATTTAATACAGTAACCAAATACGTAACCAAAATGTAAGGCACTTAAATCTTTATGAATAATGTGACTACCCAAAATGATGACCAATACACAATGTATCCTTATTCTTATGCCGATTATTACTTGCAGGAAAAACAATGCTTAAAGACGGCAACATAAAATTTAAGATGAATTCACAGGTTAAGTAATGTATAAAGTAGAGAACGCGATAAGATTTCCAAGTGTAAGACATTTGTGTAACACATAACAATCAAATATCTCACAAATGTAATATGAAATGGCACGTAAGCCAATGAACAAACCGAACACAACATATAAAGTGATGGCAAATTAAGTGGCAAATAGATGTTGTTTCGACCGGTGTAGATATTCAAGGGGCTCCCCGCAACATCCAAATATATTCGACATGGTATAATCATTTATCGTTTTTGTACGCTTTCCGAAACTAGTGAGCGGCTTTACTCACCTAAAGAAGACTGCCAAAGAGATGTCATGCACCAAATAATCTAATTCATTAAACCAAATTTACGCTTACTTCCAGTAATTTAAGCAGTTTCATGATTCATGAGGCATGAAAACGTGGTTTATCGAGAATAGCTACTTAACAGCAAATCTCGTAATTTGTTAAACAGTTACTTGCGTCTAAGTGTAAAAACAATGCTCTGTTTCTCACGTCCCAATGAATTGTAAATCAATTGGTAAATCCGTACTAAAAATGGCATATAAAACTCACCTACAAGTGACATGGTTGGACATTATTCGTAAATCATAGTAATGAAATGTCTCGAGCATGTAATCCTCTCGACTTGTGCACACCGGTAATTAATTTATGCATAGGTCCGCTATAAGTATGCGTTGTATTTAATATAAATAGCATGAAACATCCAGCAAGTTATTATAGTTACAACCTTACCAAACCTAAATATTGTTTTGTTTATATTTAAAAAGAAAAGTCGAAAATAATTATTTAAAAATCAGTATTGGTTAAATAAAATAGTGCTTACGTAATTTGTATCGCTAAAAGGAGTAATTTAATCCGTTTTTGTCGCAACAATGTAAGTTATTTGTTTGAAATAATTAATAATAGATTTAATATTTTTTTATTATTATGACAACAATGATATGTATAATAATTATGTTAATTGTTTTATAAAAAATGTTTTTGTTTAATTAAAAAGTTTAAAACATATAATAAATAATTATATAAAAGTGATACAACAATTATTACTTAATCATTTTATATAGGCGCCAAGACGACTCGAAAAACAAATTGTTAAACTAAAGCCTTTATTTTTTACTTTTTATCAATTAGTACAAATTTTTTATAAAAAAGTAAGGCAAGCAAAAATATTTATAAAAGATAAATTAGTATTTGTAATTTACTACTTTAGTCCCGAAAAATATTTGGAAAACTTCGTAAGCTGCTACATTTTTAAATCCGTTACGCTATTTCTTTAATGATGTATGGAAATCGTTAGACGTAAATAATTCTATTCAAATAAATTATGTTCACGTGATTTTTTTTTATAAAAACATCAGAGTTGGAACAGTAAATCAAATATGATTATAAAAATAATACTTTATATAACTTTATAATCATCAAACTCGTAAACTCATCAAAATCATTTTTAATTCCTGATTTATTAAAGTGGATTTCTTAGTAGTTTCTTATATGCTTGGAATCCTCATGACATATGTACTCATCATTATGAAAATATTTGTAGCATTTTTCTCAGATCTGAAGACAATAAGCTAGTTTGTTGGGATCTAGTTTATTTGTATGAAGAACAAAAATAAATGAAGAAGTAATTGAAACATATAGGACTAAATCAAGCATTATGGACATCTAGCAAAGCTGTTGGAGAATTATTGAAGATTTAGTCGAACGAATAATCTAAAAGATTAAAAGATTAGTGGAAGATATCCTTGATAAGAATAGAAAATATTAGAAAATCAAGTTTAATATTGAGAATGAAATTATTTTTGTCTATATGACTTATCTAGCTATTAGCTTGAAATCTCTTCGTATATAAATAGAGATTCATCTAGGCGTTTGTATGGATACCAGAATCATAGAGCTCACAGATCCAAATGAGCCAAGATCTAGAAAACGTAGTGTATCTGTGTGTGTGTACACGTTTAGCCAAAATATAGTTAGATAGTTAGTTAGTTTTAACTTAGTTTAGTATGGCCGACGCAAAATAATAGGATTGATGGGGCTAAGGAGGAAACTACAAAACGGTATTGAATGAAAAACCTTGTAAAATAACATTTGTTCATTTGCCTATTTCTTTTCTGCTATAGGTCATTTCTTATCATGTATCATCTATGTTATTTGTCCTTAGATCTTATAAGTCTAAAATAACAAGTCCTGAGAAACTTACAACGATGACTTTATAAACTCCACAATTGTATCTTTATGAGCCTGGTGGCTCATGATATCATAAGATCTAACAAGGTTTTGAAGAAAGAGGAGGAATAAAAGAAAAAAACGGATGTTGAAGTTGCCGAAGTTTAGGTTCCTGATAATATGTCATTGTTATCCAGAAATACAAGTTTGGTTTTGGCAATCGTTTATAACAATCAGGTCCGTAGATCACTTGTTACTAATTGAGGGGGAATGGCACGTCACTAGAAAAAAGGCAGCTAGGTTGTTGTAAGCTTTGTCTTGGAAGAATAAACATTACAATCTAGGTTCAATGAACGATACAAGTTTATAGAGCATAAAAATGTCACATAAAATGACTAAAGAGAGTCGTCTTTATACTTAAAAAAAGACGACTATATTTATTTGGTGTACGTTAGAAGGGAGGAAAGCTTTTAGGGCTTGGTGATTGCTGTAAAGAATGGAAGTAGTACTATATATCTTGCTGTGGCTACTAGCTGGGTTTGTGTTTTGCAGATTAGGATGTTCGGAAAGAAAGGTCAACATATAAATAGAGAAAGGTATTGAAATTTAATAAGAAATACGATTATATTGTCTGGCTATATAGCTATTTGGCGTAATGGTATTGAAGACGAGCATAGGCAGCGTACTTTTGAAAGGTCCAAATATTAACATGCAGATCATTGATTTATGGCTGCATAACAAAGATGTAGTACTGGGCTACAAGAAACGAGTTGATACCTAACTGCAGCATACACTTAGTACTGCCCAACGACGCGAAAGCCTCTTAGAGTTAGTCTAAACGACGTATAGGGAGTTTGAATGAAAGTGTGCATCATGCAGGTTATTAATGATTTGAAGCTTTAAACAGCAGTGTTAAGGTTTGATTATGATTCAAGAATGTTTGGAATTAATTCGCTTGGCCTGATGGTATTTGATTCGGGGTTTACATATATAATACTAGCCAAATGTATATAATCATATAAAAGAGAGACTGCTTAGGATAAATACAACTAGGGCTTAATGAATTAAGTACTAGCTGGGTAAAAGAAAGCTTCTGGTTGAAACTTAAATTGTTAAAGTAAAATATCTAGATAGTATGTTTTAAAGCTGTCAGGTTGATGAAGCAATTAGTAATAACGTCGAAGTTTTTTCATGTTCTACTAACTACATAAATATGGTATAATTAGAATACGATTATAATGCTGTGCCATTGTTTATCATTAGTACTTGGCTTTGTGTAGCTCATTTTAATACATAGAGCCAGTAATGTATATTTAGTAGTGGGCTGAATAAAAAAGATTAGTACATGCCAAGCTTGAAACAGAGATAACAGATGACACTCACATGATGGATCTCGGACAAAAACACAAGTTTGTTGGGTGTTTGCTGTTTGAATTTTGGTTTTGGATTTGTTACACACACAGGTTCAAGAGGTATTTAAGACATATTTAAATCCGTTGAAAGATTTAAAAAAGGCACAATATCGTTTGGATATTTGTTCGATACATTGGTTACAAAAGATGTGTTATATTATCACCTAGTATTGGAAAGATGAAGTGGAATTATTTGGTAACAGTTCATGATTCATGGGCATAGTGGGTTATAGCTACTTAGGCAAACTCGTAATTTGTTTAAAGTGAACTTGCGTCCAAATGTAAAACAATGCTTGTTTCTCACCCCGAGAATTGTAAATCATTAGAATCGTATAAAAATGGGGCTATAAACTCACCTCAAGTGAATGGTTGATTATCTAAATCAAGTAAGTGAAATGTCTCGCGGAATCCGAGTGCAACCTAATTAATTATAGGCCGTATAAGTATCGTGTATTTAATACAATACAACATCACAAGTTATATAGTTACACCACCAACTAATAGTTGTTGTTTAATTTAAAAAGTCGAAATAATATTTAAATCGTATTGGTTAAATAAATGTCTACGTATTTGTATCCGTAAAATGAGGTATTATCTTTGTCCAACAATTGGTTATTTGTTAATAATATATGATTTAATATTTTTATTGATTATATAATGATATTATATAATTAGGTTAATTGTTTTATAAAATAATATTTATAAAATTTAAAACATATATAAATATTATATAAATGATACGACAATATTTCTTAACGTTTTTATAGCCCAAACGGACTCGAAAACACTTGTAAACCATCAGATTGTACATTTTTATAAAAATTGCAGAAAAATATTTATAAAAATAAATTAGTATTTGTAATTTCTATTTATCCGAAATATTTGAAAACTCGTAACTTGCTCATTTTAACTCCGTTTCGCTTATTCTTTATATGTATGAAATCGTGACGAAATAATCTATTCAAATAAAATGTTCACTGTTTTTTATAAAAATCAGAGTTGGAACAGTAAATTCAAAATGTTTATAAAATTACTTTTATAACTTTAAATCTTTCAAAACTCGTAACTCATTCATTTTAATTCCGTTTCTTGAGTTTCTTATATGCTTGGAATCCTCATGACATGTACTATCATTATAAAATATTTGTACATTTTTCTCAGATTTGAAACAGCAGCTATTTGTTGGGATTCTAGATTTGATGAGACAAAATAAATAAAAGAATGAAACATAAGGACTAAATCTAGCATTATGGAATTCTACAAGCTGGTGGAGAATTATTGAAGATTTAGTCAACGATATCAAAAGATAAAGATTATGGAAGATATCCTTATGAAGATAGAAGATATTAGAAGATCAAGTTTAATATTTAAATGATTTATTTGTCTTATACTTATCTTCTTATGTAAGCCTTGAAATCTCTCTATATAAAGAGATTCATAGGCGTCTGGTATGGATATCCAGAATCATAGAGCTCTCCCAATGAGAGTCTAGAAAACGTGTGTATGTGTGTGTGTACACGTTTAGCTAATAGTTAGATAGTTAGTTAGTTTATTAGTTAGTAGCTCCAAAATATAGGATTGGGGCAAGGAGGAAACGTATGAATGAAAAACCTTGTTAAAATAACTTTGTTCATTATGCTATTTCTGCTATGCATTCTTTCATGTTCATTGTTATTTGTCCTAGATATAAAGGTCTAAACAACCTGAGCTACAACGATCTTTATACTCCACAATTGGTATCAGAGCCTGGTGGCTCGTGATATCTAGGATCTACAAGGTTTTAGAAGATGGTGTTGAAGGTTGCAAGGTTTGGTTCTTAATAATTCTGTTTTCAGAAGATACAAGTTTGTTTTGGCAATCGTTTATAACAATCAGCAGATCACGTTACTTGTTTGAGGGGAAGCACGTCACTGAAAAAGCAGCAGGTTGTTGTACTTTGCTTGGGATAAACAACAACTGGTCATGAACGATACAAGTTTAGTGACATAAAAAGTGTCACTAAAAGCTAAAAAGTGTCGTCTTTATACTTTAAAAAAAAGACGACTATGATTATTTGGTGTTCGTGCTTTATGGCTTGTGATTGCTGTGAAGAATGGAAGTAGTACTGCTGTGCTTGCTGTTTGGTTTGCAGATTGGAGGTTCAAAGAAGCAGCATATATGGAAGTATGATTATTATCATTATTGCTGCTGCTTGGAGTAAGGTATGAAACTAGCAGCGTACTTTTGAAAGTCCAAATTTAATACTGCTCGTTGATTTTATGCTGTCATAACAAGAATTAGTACTGCTACAAGAAACGAGTTTGTACTGCTCACATACACTTAGTACTGCTAGCCTCTTGGAGTTAGTACTAACAGTATTGGATTTGAATGAAAGTCACAGCAGGTATTGATTTGAAGCTTTAAACAGCAGGTGTTAATGTTTGGATTATGATTCGAGAATTTGGGATTAATTCTGCTATGGTATTGATTCGGGTTTACATTAATACTGCCATGTATACATAAGGCTGTTAGGTAAAGGCAACTAGGGCTTAATGAATTTAATACTGCTAGCCTGGTTTAAAACTTAATGCTGCTAGTATGTTGTTAAAGCTGCCAGGTTTGATAAACAATAGTAATCACAAGTTGTTTCTACTGCTGGTATACGATTAATGCTGCCTTGTTTATCATTAGTACTGCTTATGTACATGTTTCTACTGCCAATGATGATAAAAGGTAAGTTAGTACTGCTTTGTGTTTGTTAGTACTGCTTGGTTTAAGGGGAAGAGTTAATACTGGTAGTTAGAAAGTTTATACTGCCAGTTGTATTTTAGTACTGTTGGCTATAAAAGTTAGTACTGCCAGCTTTGACAGATAACGGATGACACACACATGATGGACCTCGGACAAAACAGAAACACAAGTTTGTTGGGTGTTTGCTTTTTGGATTTTGGATTTGGTTTACATGTTCTTAATAGATTTAAAGGCTCATATTTCTTGGTATAATTGATTACGAAGATGATTAATTATCACCTATTTGAAGATGAAGTGGAATTATTTGGGTTTGTGTTTTATCATATCTCAAATGGCTTACAACATTTGGAGGTAACTTGTTCGTGCTTAGAAACGATGTGACGAAGACTTGACAAATCTAGCAAAGGTGTGTGATCTAACTTATGGTGCTCAATGCTCACATTTGCTATCACTTTGGTTATGTGTCTCATAGAAGATGAGGATAATTGTCAAGAGGTTGCGATCTACTTATATTTCACAGATTTATTTATAAGTTTGATGTCACGTGGATAGTACAAGATATAAGACACAAGTTTGGGTTCTTCTACTTCAACATCAAGTTTGTTATACTTAGTTTTCTTCATCAGTAATCATTACATAGAGCTTACAGAATTTGAAGATTCAAGAGATGGTTAACATACTTTTTAGGGGAAGCTTATTGTTGACATGTATAACCATATACATGCACCACTTGAGGGGAAGTGTTTCGTTACTACTGCTAGTCATTTATTATTGCTGCTAGTTTATGTTTCTACTGCTTAGAGTCATTTTTTGTATTATGCTTCATGGCGGATACTTTGAGTCATTAGAAGGATGGATTGGTAGTGTGGTATATGATTTGTAGCTGTTATGATCCAAGTTGCATATCTACAAAAGACCCCTATTAGATGATTACAAAAAGGGGAAGAAGATTACAGGTTTATTGATTTGCAGCTTATTATATGTGGTGGCATGATACAAAGGATATCTGATTAAGGGGATGCTTGGAATTTTGTTTCATTAAAGGAGATGAGTACATCTCAACTTCAGGGGAAGCTTTGGCTTTATGATGAAGTTTGTACACGACTTTGTTTGTTTTGTCATCATCAAATAGGGGAAGATTGTTGGGATTTTAGATTTGATGAGACAAAATAAATAAAAGAATGAAACATAAGGACTAAATCTAGCATTATGGAATTCTACAAGCTGGTGGAGAATTATTGAAGATTTAGTCAAAGATATCAAAAGATAAAGATTATGGAAGATCTCCTTATGAAGATAGAAGATATCAGAAGATCAAGTTTAATATTTAAATGATTTATTTGTCTTATACTTATCTTCTTATGTAAGCCTTGAAATCTCTCTATATAAAGAGATTCATAGGCGTCTGGTATGGATATCCAGAATCATAGAGCTCTCCCAATGAGAGTCTAGAAAACGTGTGTGTGTGTACACGTTTAGCTAATAGTTAGATAGTTAGTTTGTTTATTAGTTAGTAGCTCCAAAATATAGGATTGGGGCAAGGAGGAAACGTATGAATGAAAAAACTTGTTAAAATAACTTTGTTCATTATGCTATTTCCGCTATGCATTCTTTCATGTTCATTGTTATTTGTCCTAGATATAAAGGTCTAAACAACCTGAGCTACAACGATCTTTATACTCCACACTATTTTTATAAAATAACTTTTATAAAAATACTTTTATATATTTAATTATCGTAACCTTGTAAATGTCATAACTTCTTCGTTATAGCTAGGTTTTTCGAGTTCTTTATATGCTTACGATCCTCATAATATGTACTATTTTAATAAAATACTTCCTGGAATTATTAAGACTTTGAATTTTTATAGTAGGTTTATACATTCGAAATAATATGTTTATAAAATTTATTTTGTAAACTTTTAACATGTTTAAGTCATTACAAGTCCTCTACTTTACTTATTAACATATCTTCCATATATATTAACTCCTCTAATCATAGTCCATGATTTTTGTCCAAAAGAAATATCCTCATAATCTTTTATTTATAAACTTTTATAAATAAACTTTCAATGATCTAATTTACAAACTAGTTTTATAAACTAACTAATACTTATATAAAGTGTGTTTCTTGCATTTTAACACGTTGTTACCATCATTTCATAATGAGAAATACAAATTCGAATTTATATATACATGCCATTTTATTTTATAAACTTATAAAATGAACCTAGATGGTGATAAACAATATATAACTATGAAAATGAAATATTAGAAAAGTTTAGGGTTTGCATTAGACCTTAAGAAGATGATGAAGATGATACACAAAATCACATCCCAAGTATTAACCCTAAATACTTATCACAAAACCCTATCTTCCTTAGAAAACCCTAGCTTTTCTTCTTGTACAAACCCTTTGTAATTACCCAACCAAGCTTCCAATACTCTTTGTATCACCTTAGATACCCTTAATATCAACCCTTGTATACTTGTAATACTTGAGAAATCAAAACCATAAAATATTTTGTATGGCTTATTTGGTCCGTAGGTTTTGAGAGCGTAAGAGGGAAATGAGTGAAGTTTTTTACTTGCAAATGGTTTAGTGTGTGGATGGTTTAGCTTTTTGACTCCTATATATAGCAAGACTTGTAACTAAACCATGAATTCAAAACCATGGAATGGTTTCAAGGGTATATGATTTTGGATAGGGATTAGGGTATGGTTTAAGAGTTTAAAGTACTACTAGGGCTTGCATGAAGCATGGTGTAAGTATGGAAGTTGTATGACAAAGTGTTCTTGTGTAAGAAAAGGGTAAGACTTGTGTAAGATGGATTAGATGGGACTTTAGGCATGCTATGCTCCTTCCTTAGTACCTGTCGTCCAAATGAAGGATGGGGAGACAAAGTGATGATAACTTTAGGGCGTCAAAGGACAAAGGTTATAGTTGTTTATTTGTGTTAGTGGATCATTTGGTTTAATTTCAAGTATGCATTATGTTGTTTGAATTGCATAGAACCGGATATGGGTAGAAATAAGAGGAAATTTTATAAAAGTTTGATACTTAGTGTATTGGTGGGTATTTGTTTGAGTATAGATAGGTATATGTACTTCCGGGTATGCTTAAATGTATTTTATTGCGAAACATAGACGCTTTACGTAACCAATAAAAATAAAATGTGAAAAGTTATAAATTATCCTCGAAATAATTACATAACACTTACTTGACGTAAACTTTTACTTGTTTGATATCCGTTTATGTTGAATGTTGATTTTTAGTTTACACGATTTAACTAAACGATGAAAATTAAAAGTAAACGCGTAAAATCCTAAAAATAAATGATGGAAAGTATTGAGTCAAAAAATGACCTGAAATAACGGATTGTTATAGTCTTCCCCCGTTAAAGGATCCTTGTCCGCAAGGCTCAAAATGCGGCACTTGTCGAGGGTGCGATTTTTATAACAACCCAAAATTTTCATCAAATGCAAAATCAACCTATTTTACTATGATCACAATTGTACGGGGAATCTTTTCACTTTATTACATTACTTGCATTGCCAATATCTCAATATGCAATGCAACTTGCATAACTAAAGTAGACAAGCTCACGCAACCTATCTATGGCCATCCAATCTACATATATGTCAAGCAAACATCATAACATGTCAATTCAATATCATCATATCATTATTACAAAGTACATTACTCATATAATGTACCATTCACAACGTTATATCAAAACGGGCTTTAAACCATTATCGTATACCTTTAAACCCTAATTCCATGAAAGGTTAATATCTAAAGTGAATGCACAAGCTACTAAAGCTCATGTACAAGTAATATAACATCTCATTTGAATACATCTTCCCTCCAAAATAAGGTACAAGTCCTTTAAAGCATAATGTACAAGTCATTAATGCACGACATCCAAAATAACTGTTTCACCTCTGTCTTCCTAAACAATCTTGTATAATCTATCAAGTACAAGTTTCAAGCAAGTCATATACTTCATTTACATTTCATAATCATTCTCATTTCATAAGATTTCATGAAATGAAACCTAGAAACCTTAACCCAAGCAAAATACTAAACCATGACCCGTTTCTCAATATTTATCCATCATAAACCTAAACCAACACTCAAATAAGTTGTAATAACTTAATTTACAACATTATCAATCATATTCTATCATTATTTCATCTTAACTATAAATGAAATAAATCTAAGAAACCCTAAACGTGCCATAATTTGACTTTGGACCCTTTTACTCGTTTTCACCCATTTTAAACCCGAACCACTTATCAAATCTTGTTAATAATCCTTAAAACAAGTCTTGTGATCATATATCTATCATAATATCACAAGTATACTCGAAATGGAAGCTCAAAAACCTAATTCGTGCCCTATGATACCCGCGATACCTTTTTGCTAGTTTTGACCCATTTTAAGAATTAACATTGCATGTAAGCACCTCAATGATGAACCACCTTCTTTTCTAAGCCGCTTACAAGCACACTTTTGAATTCTATGGCCACAAATTGAGCTTGTCACCTCCTTGTGGCCTAATTTCTACCCGCGGCTGAAAATACTCCCACATCACCTCTTTTATAATCTTTCCAACATCTCCATAGCTTCCAACTAATCCCATAGCATCTCATAGTCACCCCCCACCCGTCCTTTACTTGCTCACAAAGTGTCTTGGCCTCTAAGGGTTGCTAACCCTATATAAAGGGGGCGAACTCCACCATTTGAACTCATCCTCCACTTCCTCCTCTATAACCCATCATAGCAGCAATACTTTGCTTAAGAAGTGTTCTATGGAGTCCTAATACCAGAAATGAAGTGAAAGATTGAAGCCTTGAAGCCCCGAAGTCGTTATTCTAGGCGTACGAAGCTAAAAGTCCCGATTTCGACCCGTTTTAAGCTATACAGCTAAAACCAAGGTTCTGGATGTTTCCACTTTGCTCCTATACTTTTTGAAGTTATTATGATCATGCTATAAATCTTGTTCACGTTTTATTAACTTAATTCATGCTCATTTTCCATTTTGATCCAAAACCGTACACCCGAAACCCTAATTTCATGTTTTTCTTAAATCTATGAGCTAATATGATAAAATGTTGTTATATATTATCTAACATTCTTACTATGTTATTATAACCACTTTATCAAGTCTTGAAGGAATTTGAATTAAAAACCTACGCGTTTTCATTATAAAACCCTAATTCGACCCGTTTTGATTTCTAGCTTAACGAATCGTTAATCTGAACTTTCGTTAAGTTAAACCCTCATAATTTAGCTTATATTAATAAGCTATAACCTGAAAATGTCTTTTGGAATGTTAAAATAAGCTTGCATGGCAATTCAGACTTGTTTTGTAAATATTATTCATGCAAGGGGTATATATCGTAACTTTCTGAAACTTATAACTAAAGGGACTGAAAATGTCATTTTATCAAAGTATAACTATAGGGGTCTATTATGTCACTTTCCAAAGTACAAGGTTTACTTTGTACATCTTTTAAACTAGAAGGACCAAACTCGTAAAAGTGCAAACTCCAAGGGTATATTTTGCCATTTTTCATTCTTAAGGGTCTAAAATGTAACATTTTGAAAAAGTATAAAAATATGTTCAAAACATTACAAGACATAACTTTAATTAACGCTTGACGTGCTTATCATTTCCAGATATTGAACAAAACGCTTAAAACCGATTATGTTATAACCATTATATCATTCATCATTAATGTGCTTTTAAAAATCCTGTCCCGAAGCTATATCGTACCACAATACTAGGGAGCTTCATATTAAGAGGTTTCATCTTGGTATTACGTTCTGACTGAGTTGTTGGGTTTACGATTTAAAGTGCCCTAGCTCCTCAAACGTTTACTGAATGACCTCTGAATTATGATGGCCCGAACGGTGATACAATAATTCCAAACTTTCCAATCAAACTCATAACTCTCTGAACCAAAGTTCTAGAGTACAATCTTCCTAAGACTTGACATATTTACTCAGGTTGCTTGACGTGGCTGTTTACTATCATTTTGCTATATCAACCTTCCCTGTTGAGATTGTGATAAGGTTGTCAGCTTTCATTTTGGAATATTTATTACAACTACCTATCAGGTGAGATTTCATAGCCTCGCTTTTAAAGTCTTTATATTTTTAAATCCGCGAGGGGGATACATGCTTGTTTACAAACTCTTTTACATACTCGTTTATCTTATAACAATGTGATTACTTTTCAAAGACTTAGTGAGTTCATAGCCTCACTTTTTAAATCTCTTTAATGTTTCATAAACCCGTGAGGGGGATGCAATCCATAAATTATGAATACAAGTGTTTTTCTAGATTATATGCTATCCTAATATACCATTATAAATAATGTCTAAGTTACTTTATGCCAAAAGTCCCTCATTATCATGGACCATTAATCACTTACGGGTGAACGCGAATATTGTGGATAGATCTATCGGGATTGACGAATCCTGTTTGTGTTAGCCGGATAGGTAACCAAACATACTATATTTGAATTTCATAGGTATATGGCAATTACCTACACCGGGGGCCATTATCTCTCTCTCTCTCTCTCTCTCTATATATATATATATATATATATATATATATATATATATATATATATATATATATATATATATATTAGATATATCAATCAATTTGGGTATAAATGTACACTAGTCAGTTTGTGTGCCAATGAGCTTAGACGAGGACAATAACGAAATTCTACCATAACAATTTACATGCAATACCATTTATCCCATGATTAATTGTATTCATTATAATTATACAAATAACGGGTGTATAACCACGAACCCAATACCACCTATACACATTACTATGACATGCTTTTATAATAATTACTTATGATGACTTGTATTCAACTATTACATTTCAAACCTATGAATTTCACTCAACCATTGTGTTGACTTTTTAGCATGTTTATCTCAGGTAATTGAGCAACTTATGGCACGGAGTGGCATAGACTTGAAGATGGCTAAAACTGTTTAACATTCAATTGTTATTTAATAGATTTTGGGACCTGCCCTTTGTACAACTCTGATTTTTATGACTGATGATAACCGTATCTTTGAACAAAACGTCTCTTTTTGAGGTCGTTTTTTCTTATGATTATGATTGTTTTATCTATGACAGGTAATACCTAAGATTTAGCTTCCGCTGCTATATGTAAAATTGAGGGTGTTACATATTGGTATTCAGCGCCCATGATTATAGAGAACAAGGTCCGAAACCTTAACTATAAAAACTATATTTCTTTTTGCTAGCCATCAAAGTACTCCGTGCCACTACATTCAGGAATTGTATGTAAAAGATAATAAACTATTTCACTATATTATACAATTAATACTCTATGAAGTAATACCCTAGATTAGCTTCCGCTGCTATATGTAAAACTTCTCCCAATCACTCTACTTCCGATATTGAGGATGCTTTTTCCTCTATGAATATTCTTAACTATACTTTACTCTCATCGGATTATTTCCCAGCTTCATCGGGAAGCAGTTCTTTTAACTCCTTGGAAAACTTTAAAGATAATATGATCCCACCAGTATTCTCACCTTTCTACAATAATCCTTGTTTAAAGGACGTACAAGCATTTTATACTAAGGAATCACCTATTTCACCACCAGATCCCATTACTCCACCAACTATTTTGACTCCATCTCCGGTATTACCACCATCACTACTATTTAATCCCTGATATTTCTTTGTTCCTGAAGAACTATTACCACCTAAGAAGCAAATCCATTCCCCATCTTCTTCCTCAACTACATTATCTAATTCATCTCAGAATCAAACCTGTGATTTGGTATCACTACCTTTCTCAGTTTATACACCAACTCAGATATTTAAAATAGGAAAAAGTTCAATTAAGATACACCTAAAACATCAGGAGGAACAAATCGAAGATATTTTGAATTACTTAGAAGAACTCTCTTTTCACCACATTGAGAAAATGGAAGAAGGACGTATTAATATAATGATCATACAAAGAAATGGTAACGAACTAAAGACTAAACTTAAGAGAATCCGTACTCAGATTATCAAACTTCAAAAGAAGCAATTAGGACAAAGAGATAAAATTGATTTTGCTCACTACATAATTTCCAATCTTGAACAAATCATTAAGGAAATCCAAGCTCGTCACCAAACAGATCAAGAGGATCTTTAGAATGCCATCTACAAGCTCAAAATCAGCAAACTATCAGACTAGTTATAGCTTCATCCTAACCACGGGATGTGTGGTATAAATAAAAACACTTGTCAAATCTTGACTATGTACAGTACTAAGGCAAGTTGTTCTTAATACAAAGGCAATCCCGTTACCTTGTTGTTTCATAATACCAACTTATATCTCTTTCATCATCATCCCTGTCATCATCATATGCATCATTATCTCCGTCTCCATCATTATAAATCACACCATAACCCCTAAGTGCTTAAAATTCAAAAATAAGCATTTTAAGCATCACATTTTCTTTTAAGTATTACATTTCAAAACTTGTGATATCATTCTTACTACGTGTTATGTTGATAGAATGCCTCCCAAAAGGATGTCAACATCCGAAACACCAGCCATAACTTTGGCTGCCAACCAGCAATTGATTACTGATGGCATTTCCTCAGCTCTGAAAGCACAAGCTGCAACAATAGCAAGTGCTAGTAATCCCAACAGGAACACCGGACCTACTGGAACTCCTGTAGCAAAAATGGGAACTTAAAGATGTTTGTTAAATGTCAAACTTTCTATTTCAATGGTACGGAACGAGAGTTGGCTCATTCGTGTTTGAGCGACTGAATCAGTATTTTCTCTTAGCAACTATGCCGAGGAAACAAGTGACATTTGCTACCGGTACTTTAAACTGATGCATGCACTGTCCTGGTGGAATTCTTGGCTCACCTATTCGAGAATAAATCAAGTCAATCAAATCACTTGGACCAAATTGAAAAGGCTCTTAACCAATAAGTATTGCCCTCGAACTAAAGTCAAGAAGATGGAAGACGAATTTTACAACTTGGTTGTAAAAGGAAATGATCTTAAGACTTACATTAGGAGATTCCAGGAATTAGCCGTCTTATGCCCAAACATGGTACCAAACACCGAGAAACTTATGGAAGTTTTCATCAGTGGATTGCCCAGAAGTATTGAAGGAAATGTTACTGCCTCGAAGCCTCAAACTTTGGAGGAAGCCATCAACATAGCCCAGAGGTTAATGGATCAGATAATAAAGCATGATTCTGTGCAAGAAACCAATAATCACAAACGAAAGCTTGAGGATAAGAGAAACATCATCAACAACAACAACTATCAGAATAACTATAACAACAACAACCGTAACAATGATTACCACCAACAACAGAATAGAAGGCAAGAAACCTTCAGGACTTATGCTGCCACCAATGGGTATACTGGGAATCGTCCCTTGTGTGAAAGGTGCACCCTGCATCACATAGGACCCTGCACTGTCAAGTGTCGGACTTGCAACAGGGTAGGTCATCTGACCAAGAATTGCATAAACAAAAGACCAACCACTAGAAACAACCTACAATCAGTATCCATAACTTGTAATGTCTGTGGAGAGAAAGGACATTATGCAAATCAGTGCTCAAAATCAAACAACATGGCCACCGGGGGGCCTACTTACTAAGAGACAAGTTTTGTTCACTTTAGGATTTCTACCCTAGAAACAACTCTCGAGGATATTCAAGTTCATCAGAATCTTCTTCAGTTTGAAAACCCCAAACATCAAGCTACAATCCTTGTCGTTTGTTGCTTTTATCTAGAATCCTACCACGAGACACGTAGCATAAGTATCAACTCTTTTAAAGTTTCATATGTAAAGTTATCCATGAAATAATAAAGTGATGATTCCGTTACATCTTGTTATCTGATGATATCAAAACTCGACATCGTTTGTCAAATTCCATTAATTCTATTATGTTCAACTCTGAATACTCTCCTCATACCTTTGAAACATAAATTATCATTCTCAACTATATGGGCGTCAGTACAATTAATATTTCAATATTTTTCTTACCTTTCATGATCATATCATTTTCTACACATTACCGTTTCGATATCATGTTTTATGCTTAGGTAAGACGATTTATGATCATCTTATTGAAATGAATTAGGACGCTTCTTCATTTGAATAAGAAATTATAAATCTCCGAACTATGAATTTATAAATTCTCAGTTACAAGGATTTGGACGCTTCTCTTTGTAAGTGACAAATTATAAATAAGTAGGCTTAAGTATATAGCATACGTACAAACAAGTTTCTTTCAATCCGTTTGTACAAATAATTCCTTAATCACACTTATCATTATCATTATTACCTTTATTATCTGTTCATTTCCAAATCTGTATCCCACATGATTAGCAACTCTCTTACAAAATTCATAATCATTCCTTGACATCTCTCCGGCATTTCGACTAAATCTCGGGACGAGATTTCTATAAGGGGTGGAGACTATAACAACCCAGAATTTTCATCAAATGCAAAATCAACCTATTTTATTATGATCACAATTGTACGGGGAAATTTTTTGCTTTATTACATTACTTGCATTACCAATATCTCAATATGCAATGTAACTTGCATAACTAAAGTAGACGAGCTCACGCAACCTACCTATGCCATCTATATCTATTTATATGTCAAGAAAACATCATAACATATCAAGTCGATATCTTAATATCATTATTACAAAGTACATTACTCATATAATGTACCATTCGCAACGTTATATCAAGACGGGCTTTAAACCGTTATCGTATACCTCTAAAACCTAATTCCATGAAAGATTACTATCTAAAGCGAAGGTACAAGCTACTAAAGCATATATACAAGTCATATAACATCTCATTTGAATATACTTTCCCTCTAAAATAAGGTACAAGTCCTTTAATAAAGTACAATGTCAAGTCATTAAGCCTGACATCCAAAATAGCGGTTTTTACCTCCATTTTCATTTTTAATTTCTTCTCCACATGTTGTAAAGTTACTACATCAATATCACAATGTATAACCCTAATTATTCTACGTATATGCTCTCACAGACATTTTTTACACTCAAAAAACCTGATTTCAAAACCCTAACCCTAAAGCCGGAGATAGTTTCTAAACATGACCCGTTTCTTCGTTTTTTATCCATTATAAACTAAAATAATACTAAATATGTTGTGATACATAAACTAAACATTAAAATTCACATTCCATCATCATTTCATCATTTCAAAACAACAATATATAAGAATCTAAAACTGAAACCTAATCGTACCCTAATATGAACTTTTGACCGTTTACTCATTTGTACCCCATTTTAAACCAAACTACCTATCAAATCTTAATTATATCTTTAGTACAAACTTACCGAACATTAATCCACACTATATCATCAATGTACTCGAAAATCCAAGCTTAGAAACCCTACGAGGCCCTAATATACCCGCGACACAATCCTTGCAATTTGACCCATTTTGAAAGTTTTTCTTGCAACCAAGCACCTCATCGAAGCTGCTTACTAAGCAATCTCCTAAATATCTACACCATTCTGGGTCGTAAAATGAGCCACATCACCTCTCTTTGTCTCTCTTTTAGCCGCGGCATCATAGGAACAAGCCAAAAACCCTTAAGCTAGTTTCTAGCCCTAGAAACTCATCATGTAGCTTCTACATATCACCCTCTAGCTCTCATACATGTCCTAACCAGATCTCTAAGTCTCCTTGGTCACCAAGACTTCATTCGACTATAAATAGGAGCATAAACTCTCATTTAACTCATCCCCCACTTCCTCCTCTATAACCCTTAATAGCAAATCTTTGCTCAAATAAGATCTAAGAGGTACTAAGAAGTCTCAAGAACCAATATTAAGCAAAAGAAGCTAAAAGTCCCGATTTCAACCCGTTTTCAAGCTATAAGCTCAAACCCAGGTTCTATGATCTTCATACCTGCTCCTACACTCTTATAATGTTCATATGATCCTAAATATACTCTTGTTAAAGTTTTATAACTCAATTCATACTCATTTTCCATTTTGATCCAAAACCGTACACCCGAAACCCTAATTTTATGTTTTTCTTAAAACTAAATGTTATAATGGTTAAATATTGTTATAATCCATTTTAACATGCTTAACTAATATTAATATAATAACTTTATCAAGTCTTGAAGGAATTTGAACTTAAAACCCGCACGTTTTTGTTTTAAAACCCTAATATGACCCGTTTTGCTTTTAAGCTTAACGAATCGTATTTTAACTTTTTATGTTAAACCTTCATTTTTAGTTTATTTCTACTAAGCTTAACTAAATATCTTTTGGAATGTTAAAATAAGCTTGCATGGCCATTCAGACTTGTTTTGTAAATATTATCCATGCAAGGGGTATATATCGTAACTTTCTGAAACATATAACTAAAAGGACTAAAAATGTCATTTTATCAAAGTTATAACTATAGGGGTCTATTATGTCACTTTCTAAGGTGCAAGGTTTACTTTGTACATCTTTTAAACTAGAAGGACCAAACTTGTAAAAGTGAAAACTCCAAGGATATATTTTGCCATTTTTCTTTGTTAAGGGTCTAAATTTAACTTTTGAAAAAGTATAAAAAATATGTTCAAAAAATTAACAAGAACATACTTTAATTAACGCTTGTCGTGATTATATTTCCTAGGTATTAATCAAAAGCTTAAAACCGATTATATCGTATCACAATACTAGGGAGCTTCATATTAAGAGGTTTCATCTTAGTATTACGTTCTGATAGAGTTGTTGGGTTTACGATTTAAAGTGCCCTAGCTTCTCAAACGTTTACTGAATGACCTCTGACTTATGATGGCCCTAATGGTGATAAAATACTCCATAGCAATTCAATCAAAGATGATATTCATTATAATATAAAACATATTCAATCAAACTAAGACTTGACATATTACCCCAGGTTGCGTGTGATGAAGCCGCTACTTTCATTTCATATACCTTTGCTATCACTCAGATTTCCCTATACTGTTAAGGTGAGTTCATAGCCTTGCATTTCAATATCTCAAATGTTTTATAAACCCACGAGGGGGATACATGCTTAAACCATGAATGCAATTATTTCTATATGTTGTCCTGATCTTTTTATTTACTAAGTAACTATTTTGCCTTTAAGTCCCCAATATCATGAACTTAATTACTCTACGGAGTGAGCGCGAATGTTGTGAATAGATCTATTTGGGTTGGACTCCCCGTTGGTGTACCCAGTCATACCGGTAACCATTTGCACACCATTAGAATATAACTGTGTGTGGTTTGGCAAAGGCACCCGTTGGGGCTATAACGTATCAAATATATTCTAAGGCTTCGGATTCATGAGCTAATGGCAATAATATTGTTTTATAACAGGTGTATAACAACGTAACCCAATATCAAATTTTCATTCAAACTAT
The DNA here is from genome assembly GCA_026074375.1 of Tanacetum coccineum. Taxonomy (NCBI): domain Eukaryota; kingdom Viridiplantae; phylum Streptophyta; class Magnoliopsida; order Asterales; family Asteraceae; genus Tanacetum; species Tanacetum coccineum. The sequence continues at coordinate 32,624 of BQNB010005791.1, read as the reverse complement.
TTACTAAAACCTATGAATATCACTCAACCTTTGTGTTGACTTTTTAGCATGTTTTATCTCAGGTAATTAAGCAACTTATGGCATGGGCTCGGAGTGGCACTGGATTTGAAGATGGCTAAATTGTTATCATTCAAACTAATTACAATTTCTTTAGATTCTGGAACCTGTTGCCTATTAATGACATTTTGTAAACCTCTGATTTAATGAATGATAACTAAATTTTCCAAAACGTCTCTTTTAAGTCGTTTTCTATGATTATGAATGTTGTACTATGAAGTAATACCCCATATTAGCTTTCGCTGCTATATGTAAAAATGGGGGTGTTACTAAGGTAACGTAAAGAAAATGCTTTTCTTTTTCCAAGGACTCTTTTCAACATTTTCAGAAAGAAAATCGACACCTTTCAATTGATCTAGAATATCATCTCCAGACGCCACAACAGGAGGTCGTCTTAATTCTTGATGTCCATCGAAGGATCGAGTATCTTTACGTGAGCTATGATTTGGTTCAAGCCATCTTCGATGTCCCATGTAACACCATTTTCTACCATGACTTAGCCATTTTGAAGTTTTGTCAAAAGCACATACAGGACATGCATATTCTCCTTTAGTGCTCCACCCAGAAAGGTTGGCATATCCCGGGAAATCAGATATTGTAGAAATAACTGCAGCTTTCATTTTGAAGTTTTGATTGGTTGAGGCATCAAATGTATCGATACCACCCCACAACTCTTTTAACTCCTTTATCAAAGGTTGCATGTAAACATCAAATGCTTTATTACTAGGGCTTTTGGGACCCGGAATGATCAAAGAAAGGATAAAATTGGGTTGTTTCATGACATACCATGGAGGTAAATTATATGGAATAACAAAGACAGGCCAAATACTGTAGTTTGAATTCATTGACCTGTATGGATTGAAACCGTCACTTGTTAGAGCCAAACGAACATTTCGATGATCGCTTGCAAATTCAGGATGCTTCTCATCAAAGTGTTTCCATGAGAGTGCATCAGCTGGGTGTCGTGTTACCATTCTTTTACCGTCCAAATTGATTGCCATTCATAAAGATGAATGTTTTTAAGACATAAACAATCTTTGAAGCCTTGGTTTTAAGGGAAACCAACACAAAATGTTAATTGCCTTCTTCTTTCGTAGACCCGCGTCTTTTTGTTGACCCGTTTCATCTTGTAGACCCGCTTCATCTTGTATACCCGCCTCATCTTGTATACCCGCCTCATCTTGCATACCCGCCTCATCTCCCGACCCATCTCCAGAGTTATCTTCTTGGTTGGGCCTCCATCTAGAAGCATTACAAAAGGAACATACTTCTTTGTTCCCATTTCCATTCCAAAACAACATGCATCCGTTAGGACATGCATGGATTTTTTTCATACCCTAACCCCAACTTGTTCATGATGTTTTTCACCTCCTGATGCTTCTTAGGCAATATGTTCCCGTCAGGCAACAACTCTTCTTGAAGAAACTCCAATAACATAGAAAATGATTTGTTGCTCCAACCACAAAGAGATTTTATATGGTATAAACGAACCAAGCAAGACAACTTGTTATGCTTACAATTAGGATACACCTTTTGGTCAACATCTTTAACCAAATCATCAAACTTCTTTTTATCATTTTGCTTTTCATGGTTGAAATCACGTTCTGGTTCACGTTCACGTTCTGTTTCTCGTTCTTGTTCTTGTGCACCCATACTTCCTTCCATTGACACTGTCGAAAAAAAATCATGTAGTATCTCATGCATTTCATGATCGTTGTCTTCATCTTCATCATTTTCCATCATACTCGAAGATGATACCTCATTACTTTCCCTGTGATCCGTCTAATTCAGCCAACACATATAAGGTGATCATACACTTTAGCTCTTTCAAGGTGAAATCTATTGTGACAATCCGTGCATGGACACAATATCATTCCATGTTTACTCGATTTCTCAAAAGTGAAGTTCAAAAAATACTCCACGCCACTTACATATTGTGAACTAGCTCTTGGTGCACGATACATCCAAGATTTTTCCATAACTATATGTATGATGTCAAAAGTAAGAAAAGTGAAGTGATATTCAACTCTTGGGTGCCTAAAAAACAACCATGTAACTCTATTAGCTATCGAAAAAATCTTTGTGTTTGTGTATATTCTTATCGAGGGAAAACAACCATGTAAGATGGAGTCATTATTTCTAGCTTTTCATATGTGTTAAGAATTTCTATATATCATATCATATACTTCGTAATTTTATTAACGACAACTAATTATCTCATAATATATACACGCAACCAATCTACGTAACATCCTAAAACCTCTTATAACCAAACAACTGTTCTACGCTTAATATGTTTCACTTCATCAAAATATTTTACCAAGCATAAATTTAGATTGCTTCAATCTTCATGCCTATGCTAATGGATTTTCACATAAAAGACAATACAAGCTCGTTAAATTAGCTAGGCTTTAGCTTATGTGTTTCAACTAGTAGGCAACTAGCAACGGTAGAAGTCGAGCTAACTATACAATCCTATCAGCTCCAAACAACCTTTAAATTAGTTAAGCTATAGCATATTAACCAATAATAAAATCAATTAAACAGATGTTCACACTACCTCGAACTTCATGCCTCAATCACTAATAACTTTTGGTAAACCATACAGCACTCGTTCCTAAGACAAAGTCTCTGCTATACATCTCAACTAACCAAAACGCAAATTTTATCATAACAAACTTACACTAGCAATCGTTCACCTCCAAAAAAACTTATCATAACAACAGCTATACTAGCAAATAAGGATATTACTTATTAACACTTCATTATACATTACAAAAGTAAGGGAATGTGTTTATACATGATTTGATAACGACGGTGGTGGTGCCGAAGTTAGTCTAATCGACTATTTCGGTGGTGGTGGATAACGACGGTTGTGATGCCGGAGTTAGTCTAATCAAACAATTTCAGTGGTGATGGATAACGACGGTGGTGGTGCCGGAGTTAGCCAATTGAACAATTACATGTTTCGACCATATAGAGTGTGGTGGAGTTAGGGTTTTGGTGATAACGATGGCGAAGTGTGGTGGTGGAGGTTAAACAATGTGAGATTTGGGACGGAGTGTGTGTACGTGTGAGATATGCGTGTGAGGTTTAACTTATTTTTTATTTTGTTTTATTGTTTATTTTATTTATTTATTGTTTTGATTTAGTGTCTTTTATGGGTATGAGTGGGTAAAATTTTTACTCATACTTCCCGGCTCAAGTTGACCTAGACCGCACGGGGTTTTACTCATACTTCCCCGCCTCCAGTTGACTAGACCCGAAGGACTTGGACACCCAACTCGAATGAACCAAACCCGACTGACCTGAGTTCAAATAAGGTCGGGTTCGGGTATGATATTTTTAGACTTGACCCGACTCGAATGACTCGAATCCGGACCAACCGACTCGACTAATTTCTCCTTGTTATAAGAGTGTGATACTGCGTCCAAAAACTGGACGGAGTGACCAAAAACCGGACAGAACCGAAACCTATTTTGTCCAAAACACCGAACCGAAGACCGGACCAAAATGGTTCAGTTCGGTCTTCGGTCCAACAAGGCATAATTGCTGGTTTTTTCGTAAGACGGAACCGGACCGGACCGAGGACCAAAAATAAGGAAAATGATGGACTGATGACCGGACCGAAATAGTTTTGGTCCGGTTCGGGCCGGTTTCTCGGTCCGGTACGATCCGCGGTCCGTTTTGCTCACCCCTAGTTATAAGTATTCATCATATAAGTTTAGCTTTTCCTACTTTTTCATCATTAGTAGGCAAACATTTAGTTTTTCTACTCTTTCATCAGTAGGCAATAGTTTAGTTTTTCCTACTCTTTCATCAGTAACTTTTCCTACACTTTCATCAATAATTTTTCCTTCTCTTTCATCATTAGTAGGGAAACGTTTAGTATTCTTACTCTTTCATAAGTAGGCAAAAGTTTAGTTTTTTCTACTTTTTCATCATTAGTAAGCAAAAGTTTAGTTTCTCTTACTCTTTTATCAATAGTAGGCAAAACATTAGTTTTTTCTACTCTTTCATCATTAGTAGGCAAAAGTTTTAGTCACCAAATGTCATTTATTTTGTAGTGACGTGCTCACACAACTAATAAAAACCATAAAACTCATGTTTTTAATAATCTTGTAATTATTTATAATAACCTAATAATATATAAATTATAACACTTTTTTTAACACGAAATGAGTACTAAAAGTAGTTCTTACGATCTACGTGTACATCATAAAAATAGATATTTTATTTTTCTTACTAATTTTGATACGACTATTGATCATTTAGCATGATATTGTTTACGAACATATATATCATGAGATCTACGTTTAATATTATCAAAGGATCTTTCGAAAAACTACCTTTTCGTCTTTTTTCATCAACATCACTCTCGTCCTTCTTTAACTGGGTGATAACATCAGTATTGTCCTTCTTTAACTCGGTGACACATAAAGGAAGTTTTGTTTTCGAAGTTTCTGAGATGAACACTGAGATATCTTTATCATTTTGAATTTTAATAATTGGAAACCAAGAAGATCCAGTCCAATGGACCTCCAACATTAAACGATATAACAATTATGCTTGGGCACAACCAACATTGAACCGTCGGAATTTTTGAAGAACCATTCTTTGTTGTCATATTCCCCTTTTCCATCGTACGCGACAAATATTGTAACAGTTCCTAAAACAGAAAACGATGGATGCAAATAAAAATTATAAACTTAATCCTTAAGCATTAAAACATATACAAATGGAATGTGACATGATGTGATTAGTGTCGTAATATATATGTTTGACATTACAAAATGTGGAATTTGGGTAAAAATTTTGTTTTATACTTTGTGAACTGAACGAAATTGTCAAAAATATCCTAAACTTCTGCCAATTTATAATATAATCTAAATTTCGTTCAATATAGCACAACTTCTAAGTTGATTTCAATGTAATATAAAAGCAGTCAAGTGTCACACGTAACCTTTTTTATTACATTTCTTTATTTCTTAACATCTCAAGAATATATAATTGACATTTTCTTTTACTTATAAAACTTCAAAGTGAATCATGAAATTACATGATTCGATGAAGAAAACGTCAACCAAACTAAATACACACCATAAGGGAATTGGTTGTGGGATTTTATAAACTAGTAAACCATTTACTACGAGTACGCAGCGGATGGATCTAGTTTGATTTTAAGAGATCACACTAAAGTAAGAAACACTAACCTTTATGTTTAATGACAAGAGTTAATAAACGAGAATCTTGATCTTGAAATCTATAGTGATTAAATTATCACCTCTACGGTTGCTCACACAACACGTCAAAAAAATACGTCACGATGCTAGTCGTTACTTCAACTCTATCAACGCTAAGTGTTATCTTCTCTTGTAGCTAGTACCAAAAACAATCTTGAACTGAAAATCAGGAAACCCTAATTAGGGTTTGAACCGAAAAATCGGTTGAGGAAGAAAGCCAAGAACCGAAACCCTAATTTGGGTTCTTGTCGTTGTTGAACAAGGTGGGCTGCTAACCGAAAACCCTTAGATGAGGTTTTGTTGTTGTCGAACAAGGAGAACAAGAAAACCAAAAACCCTTTGGTGTGGATTTGGTGTTCTTGATAAAATGATACAACCCTAAAAAGATATAGAATATGTTCGAACTATATAAGAGAAAAATCAATGCAATGTTTTTTTATGTTAAGAACCATTTAGTGGTTACATTGCAACCATGCATGTAAATATATATTATTCGAATAGATCTACACATACAAAAGAAAAAGGTTGTTTGCATGTGACGGATCATAAAGGTTATATCTATAGTTGTGTCATCTGACACTTTATTGAGGATATATCTGTCGTATGGAATTTGTTGGATCGAGTGAATCAATTATGAGGTCTAAGGTGGGTGTTTATATAGGCACCAAACCCTAGTTTTAGATAAACTAGAATACCACAAATTCCTTATAACAATACAACTCTTATCCCTTATCTCCTAAATTGATCCCAAAACCCCTTTTTAGAAGCTGCATGGGTCGGCCAACAAGTGACACCCACAAGGTTCGGGTTTTATCAATTTTAGTCCCTCAGGTTTGCATTTAAATATCACTTAGTTGTTTATAAAAACCAATAAACAGTTTTTAAATATTTCGTGAGTATGATTATATTTAAACATATAATAATGTACTTTAGTGTCTTAACGTGTGTGGCCCCTATAGGCTCATGTTATTTCTGTCGTATAACTATGACGATCCAAACTACCATATTCCAACAGCTCCCACTTGGGAGTTTGAGTAGCAGACTACATTTATACCAATAATAGAAACGTCTAGCAACACTCTATTGTCATAAACTAGAAATACCTGAGATGAAGTTTCAAGAGCACTCTCAGTATAATGGTCATCGTTATTACATGCTATTATCATTTCCTTTGTATAGATACATTAAACTCATAGTATGGATCCTAATTCATTCCATATTGTTTAACTATTAGTTTCTCGTTACCATACGTTAATTCAGATATACCAAATGTAATCAAGAATCGTCTTGGATTACCCTTTGGGTACGGCCATATAATCATCTGATTAATTCTGGAGAGGCGCCAATGGTATCATACTACAATTAAATAATTGGAGGAACAAATTCTTTATTGACTACAAGTGTTGTCGATGTTGCTTCACATCACTTCCAGGGAATTAGCCTTTGAAAACTACCCTTTTTTAGGATAGGTTTGACTTATTATTAAAAAGTAGATATTCACACATGCTAGATATTGTTTGTATCTCAACGTCTAAGGCATGATCTAATTGAACATTTTTGATTTATTTACTCATGACAGGGATCCAAAGTTAAATATCCGTTAGTTGGGGTGTCCAATATATATCCTTGTAAATAACATGTGAGTTTGGTGGAACAATTTACAAAATTCAAAAATGTATAACCAAACACTCACACTTATCTTAATTTAACAATATTCCCATATTGCTAATTGACTTTTTAGAATAATAAAATTATTCAAGGATTAAACATGCAAATATAGAACAAGTAGTATAAATAAAAACGATCATACCAGGTATATCAATTCATTATTTTTATACTACTGCCTTTAGTTCCATTATCCAAATACTAAAAATAGATATGCATAAAACTAATTAGTAAGTGGAAGTCCAAAGTTTCCAACATGCTCAACTCTTTCTGTACAAGAAAGCTAAATAGCCATCTAAGTAAAGTTCCTGAATACTTGTTTCAAATTCACAAATTATAAAGGATTTGAATGATATGATGGGTGTCGTATTGTACATTTGCATACTATAGCAAGTATCATAGTATGGAAATATCATAGTACCTTTTATAGGGTATTTGAAGTCAACAACATACCTATCTTAGACAATTATCTTTACAGTTTCTTAAAATGTAAAGTATTCTCATTCTTCAATATGTATTGCAACAATGCTCTTAGATGAGCATATCTATTTAGCAGATTTATCATAAATGATGAAATCCTACTTTAACTAGGATTGATTATCCTCTAGCATCAGTGTACACAAACATCACTATGCCTTATATAATTCATAAACGTTTGTTTTATCAGTCTTCTAAACACTCTCAATTAGATACTGTTGTTGTCAGCTCATCTTGCTCTTGCGCAAAAGTAACAACCAGTCTCATACAATATAATATATACATGATGAATCCTTAGTTAAAAACACAAGGTTTCCATCCATGTAATAAATTATCTCAAGTGGAATATACCATTTAAGACTTGCTCTAACGATATATTGCATTGTGTTGGACTTAATCACCGCATATGTTTATTTCAATAAACATTTATTCCAAGGTCGTTTGTTTTATTTCTTAAATTCCCAAGTGAAGTTTTATTCCAATCTTAAGGATTAACATTTAGCTTAGATGGAATGATACTTTCAATATGTTACACAACATCTAAATTTTAAGGAAAAAACATAGTGCTCCTACTTGATGTCAGGTATACTCATGAGTTAGCTTAATTTAACTAAAAATCAACTTGTAATTAAACTTAAGATCTCAGCTCCTAGATGCATGATCAAATTCACACTTAGATTCTTTTATCTTGTATTTATAAAGATTATTTTGAACTCATAACCCATTTTGGTTACACATCGTCCTCGCAAAGGTAATCATTGAGAAAAGAGTTATGAAACCTAGTTGTCATATTTCATATTCATGAAAACATGTATGGCATTTAATTATCTTTATATAATAAATGCGTGTAGAAAAGAAAATTTAATCATAGTTGATTGCTTGAGCATGATTAAAAACTCTTATCATCAGTCAGGCATTAATATGTATGCAATTTTGCCCTTATGAGTCTTTCTTCAAAAGAAACTCACTCTAACCTCATAGTTTTACTGTTTGGTGAAAGATCAATCAAGCTTAAAACATTGATTTTTTTAAGGACTGCATTTTATCATTCATAGTTCTAAGACATTTATCAGATTCAAGATGTGATAATTCATCTTATTAGTTAGCATGTTTACCATGACCCTCTAACTTATATTCCTCAACATTGATATTAAAATATCACTCCATTGATGAGGCATCCTTACGGATTTATGAATGAGAGTTACATTATACTTTGGTTCGATATTTACATGTTTAACCTTAGTATGACATCAGCAGTGAATTAGACGCGTTATGTATTTTGTTCTGAATTTCTTAAGATCTATAGATGCCCTCACTTACTTTTGTAAGTAGAGATTATTATGTAATACTAAGTATTTAAGCAACAATAAATTGTTCTTAATTTGGAATCACAAAACACATTTTACAGTTCTCATCTCCAGCTTGTTAATAACTCACTTCATAAGACATTAACAAATTTTAAAACTTTAATCAAGACATAATAGGATTCATCCCAATCTATAGATAATGTCTTGAATACCTTCTAGATTGAATATACGAAGTGTATCCATGGACACACCACATAATTTCTAAACCTTGATAGATTTTGGAAGTAGAGCAATTAAAGTTATCAAAAATCAAAACAATATGAATATAGTTTATTCCAACCACTTAGACATACCATAAGGAGTGTGGTGTTTATGAGAATTGCGGAATTGTAAGACTACATCAGAATTCCTTAGATAACTTAATTCTCTTTGGATCAAATACTTGTCAACTAGGTCGAGCCAAATTGAATACATAGTATTTTAAAACCAAGTGCATGCTATAACATATATTTCTTTGAATAGTAAAATAACTCTATGTTCATGTGTTTCAAGAAAACAGAACATGTCAAATATACATATAAGTCTTTGAATAATTCTAGGACCTTATTGTTTATGTGCTAATACAAAGTCATAAAATTTACTACTTACTTTATGTTATGAGTCATTGATAAATCAGGACTTTATATATATTGTCTTAACCAGAAAAAATAATTATAGCAACTAAAAGTAGTCATGAACCCAAAATCTTGAGTTCAATAGGTAATTTCAAGTTAATTTCATACTTCATAATCATGATTGTATAATTAACCATAATTATTTTGACTAAATCATATAGTCAATAAGTTGAAGTATCTTTATATTATATCTTGACTTTTAAATGTAATAGGGCAACAAACATCTTGTGTGTTTAAGTCCTAGTAGATTTATTAGTTTTCTTACCTTGCGGTCAAGAGAAACCAATTAATCATATTGTTATATGTTGTTCCTTGCACACACTTAGGATTTCTCCCACTTGTGTACGGGACAACATTACCTAAAGTAGAAAAACCATACGACAAGCGTTCGATTGTTTAAACAATATGATAGTGTCATAGATATTACAAGTAGATATCAAACCATAATGTTGAATAAGGAATCGTGGATTATCATTCTATAGATAACTGTTCAGGAAAGCAACAAGTAGTTATCCTATAAAATGCAATCTTCCTTAAGACAATGGTTGTTCATATTCGGAAAGTAATATATTATTTCAAAGCAAGCTAGAGATAATATGAGCAACTCATAAGGAAATAAATCTTGTAGCTCCCACTGAAATTGACAACCTCACATGAATGTAATTTCAGTTATAAAACGCAAAGCTCCCACTGGATTTGTCAACATTGTAAGTGTTACATCACCAGTAGAAAGCAAATAGCGATTTATTTACTTTCCTACTCTCTTAGAATGCCTACAAGTAGCAATGTACTTAGGTATTATACAGAGTATATGAAATTCTACTTATGAAGATGAGGGACTAGCCATCATGTATTCATTAACGTGAATATTTAGCATGCATTTCCTCCTTAATCTGTCTGTCTAACCACAAGGGTGTTTAGCACTATAAGGAATGAATTGAGTCCAAGAAAATACCTAGAAGACCTGCTAGTAATTTTCTTTACTCGTTGCGGCTTAAACTCATACATCGTGACAAGTGCAAGATGTCATTATTTGGTAGCTATAGACACAATATTCTGTAGTTACCAAATATTTTATCTTTCAAGGATATCAGAACCGAAAAAGGGTAATAAAAAATTGAAAGTGAGTTTAAATATAATTGAGAAAAATTCAATTATAACTCTATCTTATTCTTGTCAATCAATGAGAAGAGATAGGAGTTCTATCTTAGTTTTGTCAAGAAAGGAGAAGAGATAGAAGTAAGTCTCACTCTCTTACCATGAAAATAGACTATGTTTGTCTTTTTAAGAAAACAAACTTTCGTTTACGAAATTATGTTGCACATACAAATTTAAAAACAGAAATAGAAAGTTCAATTTTAGTATTTTTAAATATTAAATTCTTAAAGAATTATTACCCAATTAATTACTTATAAGTCTAAGATCCACTTGAACCTCCCACTTATAACCTAGGTCTGAACCAGGTGTAAAACAAGTAAGGCATAGAGGTTAGCGGCGTGCGTTAATTGCATGTGAATGCATCTTTGTTTTGTGAAACCCTATGACGTTTAGTAACTCCATATTGTAATGTCATGTAATGTTTTGTACTCATCTTATGTATCAGTACAAGGTTTTTATGATTAAGCATACTCGGATTTTAAGTCCACCAAAAAGACTTGCAAAAATTGACATAAGCTGCTGACCTTATGAAAATTTTTGCATGGGTTGAAAGGCATGAGGTTGACCAGACGAGGTCAAACCAAGTGCACTTATTCTTAGTTTGGTTGGCATAGACTTAAAATTTCACATAGGGGTATACACATAAGTTTATAAAAACATGTGTCAAAACGTGTACAAAGAAGCATGCAAAACATCTTTGTATCACAAGTTAAGAAAAACAATTTGCTAACTTAGTTTTTAGGTGTGCTAATATTGTAGGAACCATTACAAATTGACCAAACCCTATATTGTACTTCTGCATGTGTCCGAAGACACAAGTTCTTCCAATAATTGCCTTAAATGCTGAAACATGTAGTGGCGCGGAAAACAAAATTAAAGGTCAATTTAACCCTAGAAGTCTACTAAAGCCATGCAAATCATGGTACAGTAGTGATTCATCATATGATAAAAGCAAAAAAAATTTAGATTTTTTAGAAAAAAAGTTTTATAGTTTAATGTCTGTTTTTATTTGTCCAAAAACAAGTTTTACAAATAACACACAACAGGTCACTAGGAGTTAATAATTATGTGTGCATATTTTAACAGACAAATTTAAACTAAAATTCCGAGGTAAGTTAGTCATGGAATGAACGTTTCTAAGCGCAACATTATAGATAACCACACCCGTATGACACATAAACTCGCAAGAATCGTTAGTTTAAATAAAACAAGTTTCTCTTTAAGTATTAGTCCGTTTAGAGTTTCAAAAATTCTTTTGCATATATTACGTTGTCTCATGGAATATCACATATAAGCAAATAAACAGACAGAAAGAGGGGATGAGGTGAAGACAGACTTTATTAAGAAAGTTGTAAATCACATAATGCCCTGAGTCCTCATAAGAGTCTTCCCCAAACAGAGACCAAGATGACTTCCTTGGTTTTCTGCTGAAAGTTGACGTAGATCTCCAGTTCAACATATAACAAGATTGCGTGAGTTCTTAAAGGCCGAAAAAAGGATAAGAACTCAAACACTTAATTAACATTTAATTTTAGATCTGATTCTTTTTTTAATATTTATTAACCGTAATAATTACAAGATTCGAGGTTTTTTATTTATTCTTATGGTAAGTATTGTAATTATTTGCCATAATTTCAATTAAAAAACAATAAATAAAACAAGTTTTCTCATGAAGATTAGCATGTTTTATAAGTGTGTAACCATAAACCATCGAACCTGCTCTGATTACCATTGTGGGATTTTTATAAACTAGTATAAAACCATTTAACTACGAGTACGCATTGGAGGATCTACTTGGATATTAAGGTATTAACACACAGATCAATGTAAGAAACACTAACCTTTTATGTTTTAATGACAAGAGTCAATAACCTGAATCATTGATCTTGATAATCTTTAGTGGATTAATTTATCACTTCTCGGTTGTCACACAACCCCACGTCAACAATACGTCTCGATTCTCAGTTTTAATTCACATCTTCTCAAAAACCATGTGTATATCTTCTTGTAGCTAGTACGAAAAACCTAAAACCTCCTTGTATCTTGAACTGAAAAATTAGGAAACCCTAATTAGGGTTTGAACCAAAAATCGGTTGAGGAAGAAATCCAAGAACCGAAACTATAATTTAGGTTCTTGTCGTTGTTGAACAAGGTGGGCTGCAAATCGAAAACCCTTAGATGAGGTTTTGTTGTCGTCGAACAAGGAGAACAAGAAAACCGAAACCGTTGGTGTGGATTTGGTGGTTTGATAAAAAAATGATCGAACCTAAAGAATATGAAATCTATTCAAAACTATATAAAGAAGAATAATCATGCAATTGTTTTTTTATGTATAAAACCATTCCGGGGTTAACATGCAAAATGCATGTAAATATATATTTATTCGAATAGATCTTTACATACAAAAAGAAAACAGGTTGTTTGCATGTGACAGATCATAAGGGTTATATCTATTGTTGTGTCGCCTAACACTTTATTGAGGATGTATCTGTCGTATAGAATTTGTGAGATCGAGTGAATCAATTATAAGGGCTAAGGTGGGTGTCTATATAGGCACCAAACCCAAGTTTTAGATAAACTAGAATACCCCCAATTCCTTATCACAATACAAATCTTATCCCTTATCTCCTAAATTGATCCCAAAACCCCTTTCTAGAAGCTACCAAGTATAGAACTATGGTAGATAGCTTAGATATCCATCATAGTTGAGGTTACATCATATTGGGTTGAATGCCTAATTGATGGTAGCTTATTGTGTGCTTAATTGTTTAGATTGTCCGTGAAGTGTTTGTGAAGCTTTTGTTGGATTATTTTGAGAAGCAAAGCATCAGGTGAGTTTCATAGTCCATCTTTTTAATGTTTTAAATTGGGATGGAAATGATGCTAAGTGTTTTGGAAATGTTTTGAATTGATGTGATTATGTGTTTTGATTGCGTGTGGACATTATGTGACAACATATGGCTTGTTGTTGCATGATATTGTGTTGTGTTGAGGATCATTAATAGTGGGGCTGATCATCTCATAGATCGTTAATTTAAGATTGATCAACTCTGTGAATTGGTATGGGTCCAGGCCTAAATATAAGCTTTAGCTGGTAGACTTTTAGGTGCGTAAGTGACGTATGTGGGATCAGAGGGGTACGCCTACCCAGTATATTTATGGTTGGTTTGATATGGTGATTCGGTTTGCATGTTAGCATAAGTTTATATGTTGCATAATTGTCCTATATTGTTTTGATAATCACAGTAATTGGTTTGAAAGGTTTATAATGTGAGTCTTAAACCTATGACTCTCACCAACCGTTGTGTTGGCATTTTTAAGCATCATTTTCAGGTGAGCTTCATGAAAATATTGAGGTTAAGAGAAGTGGCTAGAGCGAGTGCTAGGATTGCATTAGAGTTTGCTCCTGAGTTTGTTTATGTTTATTGCATGGATTTTGTTGAATACTATTTGATTCTATTAGGATCGTGAGATATTGTTCTTGTATTGGTGAGACCCTTTTTCATTAATACAAGGTGTCGTTCTTTTGGTTTTCGGTATTGTCATGACACATTGTGTCTTTATTACTTAGTTGTGCATTTAGTGTTTCTCTATTGTTGACACTATTGTGTTGTGATGATATCCATGACGTTACGCCTCGTGTTTCCGCCTTGGCGGGGTGTGACACTTATCTCATCATAAATCCGAGTGACACATAAAGGAAGTTTGGTTTTCAAAGTTTCTGAGATGAACACCGAGAGATCTTAATTATATTCAATTTCAGATGGATATTCGGTTCCATGCTGGACCTCCAAATTGAAACGATATAACTTTTTATTAACATACAAATGTTCGTATAAGATGTCAATTATCTCTGATAGTGTTATATGCTTGGGCAGAAATATTGTTGAACTTTTGGAATTCCTGAAGAACCATTCTTTGCCGTCATATTCCCATACTCCATTGTACTCGACAAACACGGTAGCATAATCTAGAACATAAAATGATGGATGTAAATTAACATGCACTAGGCGAATACCCGCGCACGCATGGAAAATCTCTAGCGGCCGATAATAGATATGCGATATTATGGTAAGTGTTTCGTGTAATTGCGATTGATCGACTATATTGTGCATTGTTTGCATGCACGGGGTTTAGACATAAAATTTTCATTTATTTATTTATACCGAATACTGTGTGTTTTAAGTTAATATCATATGATTGTATTGTCGTAATTACCGTAGATCTTTGTTATTGATAAAACGAACGATGACCAAAATGGCAATACTTGTAAACACGAAGCTTAAAGACACAATCTTTATACAAAAAGGTAGTTGTAATAAAGTAAAGATGAAATACAATAACTTGACAAAGCCTAATAAAGTAAAGATGAAATACAATAACTTGACAAAGCCTAATATGTAGCTAGCACAACATTATAATTATGGGTCAATGCCATTATTGATAATTTTATATGGTTCGCAAGATGCGTTAAAACTGAGTAAGAAAACTGAGTAAACAAGCATTGTACAAAATGATAACCAATACGAGTTAACATTATTGGTGTCCCCTGCATATTTCCACCAACTTTTCAGTAATGAATTGAACTACGAATTTTTCATAACTTGACACTATAATGATTAGATTAATTGAGGTCATTCAAATGTTAATTTTGTTCATAATTAGTGATATTTAAAGAAATGTAATGCTTGATATGAATGAACAAAGAAGTCGTAAAATTTAAAAAAAATGAATATAAGGAAGCTTCAAAGTAGAAATGTATGCAACGAGTATGCATATTAGTCCATACATATAATAACAAAACTGAAGTAGGTTTTTGTTCATTCCCACACCAAAGTAGGTTTTTGTTCATTCCCAGCCAATTGTAGCACCATCTCCATCAGCAGCCGGTGCAGCGCAACAACGTTTTCCTATCCATCAGCACCAAACACCATTAACTCCGATAACTCCGCTATCTTTTGCCTCGCAGAAACTGTAAAAAGCATATAATTTATATGTATTAATGGATGAGATGGTTAAAAAATGTGAGCCCGGGTTGTGTCTTATAGATGTTTCATAAAAACAACATGTGTTGTTCAAATGTTACAAAATTCGGCTTCTTCATACTTAATGTTCACAAAACATGGTACTACAATATTGGCCTCAAGTTATTATACTCCAAAACATTAGCCACTCAGTACATCTTTATTATTAACCTCACCAACTGATTCTTAGTTTTTTGTTGCTTTCTGAATGGTTTACAATCCGAAATATTATGAAGTATCTATAATTATATGCATATGGTTAAGTGTCATGCTATTGTTACATGTGAAGAAAAGCATACGATGTCTAAACGCCAAGTGTGTCTTACTTTGTAATCGAAGGGAATGCTTAAATAGGATAAATTTGTACATAGAGGTTATGTAATCGAGAGCTTATGTTAAACCTCTGAGCTATAATTGATTAAAGCAGTATTGACAATTTGACATGGCATTGCATTTCATCGATTTTTAAAAGTTAACATTACTTTCTTGACCTTCATTTTATTAACTTAAAACGGTGTGTGTGTGTGAAAAAACGGTGGGCAATGGATACTTATTTGGTATGCTTAATGGTAAAAACCGATAAAGTACTAACTGTTAGTGGCCTAACCTTTTTTTTCCTAGCCACACCATTTAAACGCCAAGTGTGTCTTACTTTGTAATCGAAGGGAATGCTTAAATAGGATAAAGTTGTACTTAGAGGTTATGTAATCGAGAGGTTATGTTAAACCACCTCTGGGCTATAATTGATTAAAGCAGTATTGACAATTTGACATGGCATTGCATTTCATCCATTTTTAAAAGTTAACATTAATTTTTTGACCTTCATTTTTTAACTTAAAACTGTGTGTGTGTGTTTGTGTATGTGTGTGAAAACGATGGGCAATGGATACTTATTTGGTATGCTTAATGGTAAAAACCGATAAAGTACTAACTGTTAGTGGCCTAACCTTTTTTTTCCTAGCCACACCATTTAAGCATTATCGTGCAAGATATTGTCGAGGCAAGTGGCAGCCGTAAGAAGTGGTATCCCCTCCGACCTCGGCAAGATATTAATGAAGTGTACAGCCGTGTTGATATCATCGGTGTCTGCAGCCGCAGATACGCGTGGTATGATCATTCAGCGCGTGCGTCAAAAAAAGTTTCTGACTAATCACCATCCTGCAGTTAATGAACCACGGGTAAGTTATACAGCAAAACAAAACAAAAAACCAAATCTAAATCGCAAATCCAAACACCTCTTAAGTCTGAAATGTTTTTACGCTGCACAATTTTGAATATGCGGATACATTCTGATCACACACACACACACGGGTAAGTTATGAACCGAAAAAAACTTGCTTTTTTAGCACCAATAACAAAGCTTGTAAGTTGTAATATACATGTTCAACACACAATACACTCATGACCAAAAGAACAAAAGTACATACATGCAGGACATCAAAAAATGTCGTCATTGGTGTATGGTGTACCCAATCTAAGTCTTTTAAGGTCATAAAATACAATTTACATTTAAGAGATTAGAAAAAGCTTTAAAGTGCCATTCCTAATGTTTGGCAATTTACAGTTGCGATGTAACCGTAATGTGCCTAATGATATGCGCATTGGTGTATCTCAGTTCTACCTGCATCAAACATACCAAAAACTGGGCACCATCAGAAACTCTTGTGCGTGCGTTGTGGAAAACTGCAACAAACAAATAATCAGTACCAGTATGTATGTGTAATCTAACAACGTTAAGAATGTTTATTATTTATCGTTCATCGTAAGTCTTGGATTTTATATTGGCAGTTAACAATGACTTATTAGTGTTTACCTATACTTATGTCCTCACTAATGTAAATTGTAAATTTAGAGTTTCTAAAGTGATAATTACAGAATATGCATTCTATGGTAGCATGAGGTACATATGAATATCTCACATGTTGTGCGCGACGAATCAAACTTTAATTGTTTGAAAAAGCAGATGTTTATCACTTCAAATAGGCATAGCCAAACACCCCTTAAGTACTATAAGTTTCTGACATACGAAAATAGAAGACTTTGAAAGGAGCAAAGTAATCCAGAGGATCTTGTATAAGATCAGACTATAATACACACCGAGATAAAATATATTTAAACATTAGTACTTAAACATAGTGAAATTCAAACCTTTATACAAAATGGCGCAACCGAAAACGCGTTCCCTGCCTGTAGGTCTTGAATCGCCATTGGGGAAATCTCGAAACTGTTCATCTACCTAAATATATCCGACACAAAAATTATAGGAAGAAAAATCACAGAAACCTCCTCTTCCTGGTACATAAAAAAAATCAAACAACAAAACATGAATCATTAATTTGGGTATACTAAATAATAGCAAAGGGATAGGCATTTTAATATAGGGGACTGTAAGAGTACATACATCCGATTGAGGTTCCATCTAGACGAAAACATCATGCATTCTACAAAAGATTTGTGAGTTGCTTGCATCTTGCTTTATGCCTTCCTTGGCACACTTAACCGTCTTCTTTCAAATCATCTTTCATAACAAATTAAGTATAAGAACCAACTTCCATTCATATATATCAACATATTGACAGCACGTGATCGCATTCTAACCTGTCTCTTGAGAGCTGCAAGACTCCTTGTGTGCATAGGTGATTGTGGGTGAACCCCATTTGAAGGCGGGACACCAATTAAACCACACATCAAAGTCTTTATCCAAAAAGTGGTAGGATACGATATTAGCAACAACAACAACAACAAAAAAGGATACTAAACTCAACGTTTCAAGCAGCATACCATGATCCCAAGCAAAAAAAATCGTAATGATAAGCAAGCGTGTTTTTGAGATTCTATGATCGAAAAGGTACAAGGCTGCTATATAGCACTAAAAACGTGAAGTGGTGGAACGTTTACCATACCCTGCAATTTGATAATACGGAGTAAATCTCTAAAACTGAAAACCCCCAAGAAATGAAACAATGCTATCTCAGTTTGTCAATGAACCTCTACCTGTATTTTCTTTGTCAAAGCCTCCAAGTCCTACTCGTATACCAAATCTATCTGCCATATTTTTAAGCAGAAATGAACATAAGTTGAATGAAGGTAATATATCACTAACTACATTAGAAAATCTACCTTGTTCATTATAATACGATCTGCATACGTAACTTGTTCCACTGCTTCATTTTGATACCACGAGTGATTTGGGTATGACACGTTTATTACAGAAGGACTTTTCAAAAATTAGAGCTCTAATTACCCAAATTTTTTTCCATTCATAATAATTGAGTGATAGTTTCCATTAATAAGGCACAGATTTTTGCATTTCAATCACACATTTTTGTTTTCTAAAATAAGTTTTCAACTTCAAGCATTTAACTTTATAAGGTGTATAGATTTAAGAGCATTAAAGTTTCAACACTGCCTAAAATACATGGTTTTCAGCTTTCAAGAAAATAAGTACAAATTCTCTTCTTATAGGTATATAGTGCAATAATACTTTGTCATATCTAGAAGAGAATATAAGGTAGGTATGTCAAATTTAATTTATGTGCGTAATTAATGTGATATGAGTGGCGTGCAAGTTAAAAGGTTCCAATTTTTAAGGGAATCATGAAAATATGAGAGGGAAATTAAAATTAAATGAAGTTACTTAAATTTCATTTTGGCTAATAAAAGTGGGAAGTTTTCCCTCCAATAATTTCAACTATTTTAATTTGTTATTGGTAAAGGAAAATTGGATGAAAAGTGTACTACACCAATGTTTTAAAAACCGGGTTTCTAATCGATCCGATCGAGTCACCGGGTTTCTAATCGATCCGATCGAGTCACCGGGTTACCAGTCCAATCAGTTCAACCATCGAGTCAACCCAGTTTTCAAAAATAATAATAATAATAATATTTGCAATAATACTAACAAAAAATATATCTATAACTTACTAACGAATATATAATTTAAAAGTAAAATTATGTCGCAAATATATATACAATTAACTTACATTATTTGCAAAAAAAATGGCAATTCAAAACCCGGTCGGGTCTCGAGAACCGGGTTGACCCGTGTCACTTCAAACCCGACAGATTTAACCGGGTTTTGAAAAT
Organism: Tanacetum coccineum; assembly: GCA_026074375.1. Taxonomy (NCBI): domain Eukaryota; kingdom Viridiplantae; phylum Streptophyta; class Magnoliopsida; order Asterales; family Asteraceae; genus Tanacetum; species Tanacetum coccineum. The sequence continues at coordinate 12,933 of BQNB010005791.1, read as the reverse complement.
ATAAAACCCGTTTTTCAGTTTGACTGAAATGTTCTTACGCTACACAATTTTGAATATGCAGATACATTCTGATCACACACACTGGTTTGATTTAGAATCAGTTTCAGACTAATAATAATAATCATACAAAATTAATTTACATAATTCCTACTATATAAAAAAACTAACAGAGCCCCAAACACGTAGCCTAGTGGCAGAGACTTGAAATTGTTCGGGAGAGTCCCGAGTTCATCCTGAAAGGTTGCAACGCTGGGACAGTCCTTAAGCGGGTGGCATATTTTAAAAAAAAATTTGGTTAAAAATTTTTTAAATTTTTTTTCGAAATTAAATTTTTTTTTAAAAATTAAAAGTTTTTTAAAAAAAAATTTGGATAAAATTTTTTTTCAAAATTAATTTTTTTTTCGAAATTAAATTTTTTTTCGAAAATAATTTTTTTTTCAAAATTAATTTTTTTTTCGAAGTTAAGTTTTTTAATCAAAAAATAATAAATCTCAACAATATCATATAAAGGACTAACGATGCAATAATAAAATAACGATTGTTAGAAATGTAACCGAAAAACCTGTTAATTGTCTAACATTGCAACCAAAAAAAAGATTGATACCTTAAATTGAGAAAAAAAAAAGATGAGTACCTTTAATTGACAATGAACCTAAAATGGGTACCTTTTTATGCGATTTGCCCTATAATTTTTCCACAAATTACCAACAAAATTTAACTTTGTGGGAAGTTCATGAGTACCTTTTGTTAGCTTTTAAAATTGACAGACGAGGCTAATCTATGGGTAATCTATAGGTAAATACTCATGAATCAATGTCCATGGCTAATTTTCGTGGGTATTCAACATAATTCTTATAGTGAATGTGCATCAAAACTTGTATTACTTAATTTTTTGCATTAAATGAAAAAAGAGATACTAATTTGCTTTATATGTAGTATAGATAATCAAACGTACGTTATATGAAACACAATAGCAAAAAGATCTATTTTTTTTATAAAAAGTATCAATCATTTATTCTATGAATGTGATATACGTGTACATGTAGATGTGATCATAAATTACGTAGCACTTCTTTGTAGACCATGATGGTGGTGGTATTAGTGAGATTTCCGTCTTTGTTACAAATAATTATCTTTAATCGTTTTTTCTCCTAACGCGAGAGACGGCTACATATAGTTGGCCATGTCTAAAATCTTGTCGTGACAGATACAAACCGACATGCCCGAGAGATATCCTTGAATTTTATTGATTGTTATCGCAAAAGAGACGGACACATAGACTGCTTCCTTATATTCATCTTTGTGACAAGCACTCGTTTACCAAAATGGCTTCTTTTGATTATAGTGGCGTTAATGCAAGTTTTCATCAATCAATCCATACGAAGTCGTGTTCCGTTGAACAAACCATTGGATTGATCAATGTTTCATAACAACATGATCGAAACACCCACTTTCAGTTTAAGTTCGTAGTTGGGTACTCCAGGGAATTTCATACAATTAACGAACTCTGTAGATAAAAAGTCTTCGATTATACTTGTACCATTTTTAGATTTGCAGTCGCAACTGTAGTATGTGATTTTTTCGCCTAGAATTGCTGACAGCATTTGAACGCTTATAGCGTCGACAACCTTGTTTGTAGGGGCAAGTATGATTTTTTTTGTGAAATATTTGTTATCGTCAAGGTTATCTAGCACATTCAGGTAAGTAAAGTCTATGATTGAGCCTACTGGGTCACTTCAATCCTTAATGAGCATTTCATCACAAGCGCACCATCATTTGCTTTACAAGCTTAACATATCGTTTGCCTTTCCAAGCTTACCATCTTCAAGCTTTAGTATCCATTCAACAAAGTCTTTAATCTCATTGACATCTTCAAGACGACAACTCTCAGTCACACGCATATTTACGGTTAATTGCTACATTCTAAAATGGTCCCACGAGTAAGATTTATTTAAATAGGCGCCAACAATTGTCATCTCGGGATCCTTTTGGAATGAAGGGTAGGACCTGTATGAAATCGCCAACAAAAACCGGAAAAAGATCCTCTCAAGTTTGGTATTTTCATGATAAGGTAATGTTGTATCTAATGTAAGGAGTAATTAAAAAATGGGCCCCTAATTTTGATTAAAAGAAAAAAGTGTTTAGGCTGGATGGAGTGGTGGTGGTAAACTCACCTGACACATTAGCACCACATCAACTTTCTCTCTCCAAATAAAACTCACCTTACAACTCACCTTTCAACCGTAATAAGAACTCACCTTACCAATAAAACTCACATTTCATTAAAATACACACATTATATAAAATATACCCCCACTATATACCCACATACACTCACAACTAATTAAAATACAATATATAAAGAGAGGGGCCCCACTATTTTACCACTCACACTAGGTAAGCTAACCACATAGTGTGCACAAAAAACGTCCGAAACTCACCACAATAATGCAACTCACCTAGGTGACTTTTGCCACTGGCATGACACTCGCGCGCGAGTGAGAAACTCACCTAGGTGAGTTTGCACCCACTCCGTCCAGCCTAAGAAATTCTTTTCAATCCCACCGTATATGTACAAAAAAATACCTCCATTACGTGTCTTAACGAAGTCCATGATGGTGTCATGAACACCCTTTTGTTGTAATGCAACATTTTTTTCCTAATCAGAAATGAGCAAATTTAAAAACATATAAATTTATGTTTAGGCCAAATTTGCATCATGTACGAAAATAATGGTAAAGGAATCTCAAATAAACATAATGCTAGTTAAAACATTGGAATTTTTTTTTTCAAATGAACCTATTATGTTTTTGAAATTTAAACTTTTTAGAGGAATAACCCACTCTGTAACTACACACTACCCGTTTAGAATCCTCGTGTTAAGAACAAACATCAGGCATGCATATGCATATTGTGAAGGTATAAAAACACACAGGATCGAAATAATCAAACAATTGGTTTTATTAACTTGAATAAATCGATGATATTTTGAATACAAGTGAAAAGCTATATATATACTAGTCTAAACGGTGTAACCAACCGTTGTAATGTTTCAAACGGTGGTGGCGGTTGGTGGTGGTTAAACCACCGTGTTTCTATTTCTGAACTATTGCAATGGTTCATAGTTTCACTATACTACCATATCTTATCTATAAATTACATTTTAAAGACTAATTTACATAATATTTTGTTTTGTCATTATATTTCCAACAATATTCCCCCCTAATGACAAAACAAATAGTTCTTTGTTCTTTGATTTTCAATCTTCAATTGATTCTTGTGCGGTAGTCTCGCATAACTCCACTTGGTCTTTAATTCTTTTGTAGTCGTCTCACATAACTCCATTTAGTCTTCGTTCTTGCTTCCTTTAAAACATTGATCGAATTTTGGAATTTTCTGCACTCTTTGCGGTACTCTCGTTGTATCATTTCTTTTCAGTTATAGTCGCCATAAGCAATGTTGGCTCTAAGTCTTCTTCAATAAGATTGGACTGTTCTCTGACTTGATTCTTGCGTTTGTTTGGACATTCATAGGCATAGTGTCCAAGTTTGTGACATCGGTAACATGTGACTTGAGATTTGTCTATTGTATCTTCTTCAAAAGAAGCTCGTTCTTCCCTTTTAGATTGGTAATTGTTCTTGTCTTGTTCTCGGCCTCGAGACTAGTTAAATCTTCCCCGACCACGTTCTCTAAAATGTTTTCCTTGGCCTTCATGTCGTGTGAACATCAAACTCTCTTGACTGTCCACTCGTATTTCCTTCTTACTTTTAAGTCTTTCTTCAAATGTCTTCAATCTTCCGATTTCTTCGTCTACTGACATCTCGTCTAAATCTGAGTATTATTCAATAGATTCAACAATCTGAAGGAATTTGTCGGGTACGGCATTTAATAATTTTCGTACGACAACGGAATCTTGATATGTCAATCCAAGGTTTGCTTCTTTATTAACAATACTTGTTAACTTTGGAGTGAATGAATCCACTGATTCATTTTCTTTCATTTGTAATATCTCAAATTCTGATTTGAGTGTTTGTTGTTTGGCCTATTGGACACGGTTTTCTCCAACGTGTCTTTTCTTCAAAGCATCCCAAACTTCCTTTGCAGTCTTGTACTTTGAAATAAGTAACAACTGTTCTTCTGGTAATGATTGATAGATGTAGGCGATAGCGGTTTTATCTTTCTTTGTATCATTCTCACTTGTTAAATTCGGTTTGATCATTTCCCAAAGTCCATTTGCTTCTAAAATAACTTGCATTCGTATTGCCCAAGTTGTGTAGTTTGCCCCTTTCAACATAGGGCATTGAAAATGAGTTGTTGCCCCAATTTCTTTTATTTTAGAAATACCCTCTTCTATTTTCTTATCATCTTTCCCGGACATATTAAAAACTTTTTGTCTTCCTTCTATCCTGTTCTTTTTCTTCACTTCAATCGATCACAACCTTTGATAGTCTCCTTTTCGATTTAATACGTTTACTCTGTGGGGTTTTCAATCACTGATCTTCAATCGTTGGTTTGACCCGATGCCTCCTGCAATCGTATCCTAGAACCGATGGTTTCCTTCCGTTCGTTTTTTTTCGGTTTCCTTCTCGGTTCTCCGGTCTCCTTGTCGGTTCTTCGGTCAAGGTATGTCCCCTTTTTTCGATATCATTGAGCCCTTGGCTCTGATGACACTATTGTGAAGGTATAAAAACACACATGATCGAAATAATCAAACAATTGGTTTTATTAACTTGAATAAATCGATTATATTTTGAATACAAGTGAAAAGCTATATATATACTAGTCTAAACGGTGTAACCAACCGTTGTAATGTTTCAAACGGTGGTGGCGGTTGGCGGTGGTTAAACCACCGTGTTTCTATTTCTGAACCATTGCAATGGTTCATAGTTTCACTATACTACCATATATTATCTATAAATTACATTTTAAACACTAATTTACATAATATTTTGTTTTGTCATTATATTTCCAACAATGCATTATTTTGTATCAGCTAATATATATAACTAAAACTACTTACCAGGTCTTATATTTCATTTGTAACTCTTTTATTTGTATCCAATCTTATATTTCATTTGTAAATATTTCGTGTGTGTGTGCTTATTATGGTAGAAAAAATCATTAAAAGATGCTTAATTTTCTACACAAAAACTACTTATCGGATATTTCATTTGTAACCTTTTGTAACTATTTTATTTGTACCGGCTCTTATATTTCATTTGTAGCCTTTTTTTGTACCATTAGCGTCAACCTCTTTCTTTCAAGATGCCGCAATCAACATAATTACCAGACATGCAAAGATGCACGTTGAACTGAAACAAATTAAAAACACAAACATTATAAGCATGAAAATATGAATAACAAATAAAAACAAAATGAAATTAAGATTTTTGTATTGACCAAAACTGTTGTGGGAATTCTTTATTAGAGAATACAAACATCAAACATAATGTAAAAGTGTAAAACATAGAAAATTACAAAACGGATGCGTGATTAATTGTTCAAACAATTAAACACACGAGTCATTCATATTGGGTTCAATTCTACTTGACCTTTAGCTAAATCAGCTTCCTTTTGGTTCTTAACTCTTCATCCTCCACCACACCATCTCCCTCACGTTCCTTGGTCAAACTCTTGTATCGAGGACTACTTGTCGTGCTTTTCTAATGTTCAGCGGGTGTCCCATTGTCATCAGTCGAATATGCCAGTTCCTAATCAAAGAAAATTACAGTAAACATAGTCAAATTTAAATAAAATTTAAAATTGTACATATAGCTAAGTAACCACCATAGTTGACACATTTGTATCCTTTGCAGTGGTGTCACTTAGATCAGCTTGATGCAATTAACAATTGCATAAGAAGGCATTCCACATAAGGTATTATATTATGTGCATTAGATGTATCGATAAAAATTTGATGGCGTTGCCACCGGAATGAGTGATCTGATTTTGAGGATATCTAGGCCTCTTGGGAGATTCATGATAATGAATGAAAGTAACAGTTTTCATGATTGATATTCATCCATTGAAAGATGGAAAACGTACTTGTTACCATGTATGGGAAATCATCCAGCTTACCAACCTACACATACGATATTAGGTCAAATTTCTTATGAAAAATAATATCATAAATCAAATCCTGTAATTACCAGTTTCAAAAAATAACACGTCAACAGTTTACAAAGGTTAACGGTAACAACATGCAAGATCATTTTTAAAAAATACGATACTAATATTATGGACTTACTCAAGGTTCATGAGTTTGAAAAGTTCTATTTTTTCCGGTGTACTGTTTAAAAATTAGTCAGTCTCGGGCTGCAGTTTCACATTCCAATAAGAAGGTTGCAGGATCTCACCTAAACTGTACTTGTGCAAGACATGGACATCACGTTCATTCAGCTCGTGCTAGAATAAGTAGACGCATTCAAACAGTCGCCTACATTTTGGCGACCTGCAAAATTGCAAAATAAACATATCGGCATACACTACAACACAAGTGAGCTAATGCTACGGTAGGAATTTGTTGCAAATCCGTTGCAAATGGCCATTTGCAACGGATTTGCAACAGATTCGTACCGTAGCGTTAATGCTCCATGGAAATTTAAATTGCAACGGATTTCTAACGGGGTCAAAAAAATTGCAACGGTTATCCAACAAAGAAAAATTCGTTCTAAATTAGCAACCGATTTTGCTACGGATCATATTCCAACAAATTTTCTACGATTTTGTTACGGTAGATATTGCAAGAAAATTGCAACGGAATAAATTTGCAATGGCATAAACTAGCAATGAATTTTTGCAACGGTATGCAATTGTAACGGATATGAAATGGTTTAAAATTGTGACGAGTTTTCAACAGAGTGTAACCGAAATGACTTCGTTGCTATTCCGTTACAAAAAACTGCACTTTTCAAAAAAAAAATAGAATTTAGCTATTTTTCCGTAATATACAAATATCTAAAACTAAATAATTCCGAACGCATAAATGAAACTCAAGTTAATAATTAGACGAGCATCCAAATGTCATATTACATAGTGCATCAATTCATACCTAACGTGCCGCTTCTACACCAAAAGTATACACGAAGTGTTAACAAACTAAATCCAACCGTATGCCCACTTCTTAACAAAATGTGTATCATCTACCAATTAGTTTTACCAAATCCGCCGTATGAGGAGTAGGAGGTTGCTCCTTCAATTGTGCCAACGCCTCGGCGAGCTTGTCATTTGTTTCTTTCTTAAATGTCTCAAATTTTTCTTCATTAAGCTTTCTTTCTTGTTCTATTGTTTCCTCAAAAAGCTCCTTGTCTTTCTCTCTCGCTTGCTCCAAGTCCTTCATGGATTTTTCTAGCACTTCAACCTAAAAAAAAAACTTGAAGCAATTAGAAAGGCAACACAAATAAATTAAAAAGTTACCACTTCTGATGTAGTGATAAGAAGAGGTGTAATTATACTTGTGGTGTAGCAATTTTGTACAAGTCTTCTTTATTTAATCTAGCCTTTTATATCTAATATGTCAAGAATATCACCTAAGATTATGGGTTTCAGTACACAAGACCAAAAAACTGTCAGAAAAGTTGACACCATAACTAAAAAACGGGTACAACGTTGTCAAAACCATTTTAACCGAAACATTCTGGGGAAACATTCATTTAGTTGAATAGTAGAATACACACAAAATAAATAACAAAAAAATGGGTTCCAATATACAAAAAAAGGGTCTAACTAATGACCCAACATGTAAGTGAAAGGCAAAACAAACTTAATCCAGTTCACATGACATCAATCTACTCTCACTTTCTCTTTACAGTGCGCAAAAAGCAATACACAGTTTTTGGGTGCACATATTACAGTTCAAAATATATGTGAACAGGGCTTTTAGTTAAAAACATATTAGATTACGCTTCCAGCCCATCATGGGGACTTTGGACTATAACACGCAAACAAATCAAGCAATAGCGTTTCAACATTCTCATATTTGCTATTTTAATTTATGAAATCATGAATTGAATCAGAGTTATAGATTTGCTACAAACATATTGAGGAGATTTATCCGACCAGCATAACAAGCCTTTAGTTAAAGTGCAGGATCAATACACTGCATACACAAGTATACTTATACTATATAATCAAACTAAAGGAAATTGCAGACCATATCAGGAAGAACACAAAGAAAACCATGCATTTTAACATATGTGGGCCCAATCCCTCATCTAGCTACCACTTTTGTGGTCTCCATAAAATTCCGAAGCTATATGGCCCAATTGTTGTAGTGAATCCGTTGCAAATCCATAGCAAATTCTTTAAAAAATTACAGTTGAATTATAAAACAAAAATAATAATAGTATATGTTGCACAAATGTAGCAGTTACTTTAAAATTTGCAAAGAAAATATCGACAAAATACCGAAAACAAGTAACAAACAAATTTTATTGGTTACCGTTGCGAATCCGTAGCAATTATTTCAAAAATGCAAGTAGATTAGGATAAATAATTAAAAAATAAAATTTAAATTAAGATCATGTGCCGTTTCAAAAACTATAAAAATTATACAAATATTTGTCACAATTTTGCAATGGAAAGAAATAATATTTTCTTTATATTTACTTTAAATATTATGTTTCAAATCCTTAACAATTATTTGAAATTTTGTAACAATTTTGCAATGAAATCCAATAATAATTTATTATATATATATTTTTAATACTCCGTTGCAAATCCATTACAAATTTTAAATAAACTTAACGAATTTGCAATGGAATATTTAAAAATAAGTATAAAAGAAATTACTTAAATTTTTGCAACGGATTTGCAACGGGTTTTTGTGTCGTTGCTAATCCGTTACAAATCTGTTACAAACCCGTTGCATATTTGCTACAGAAAATTTCCGTTACAAATTTTCGTAGCATTTGCCCTGTTGTGTAGTAGTGATAATCAAAGACCTAAAAAATATAGAGAAGGGAATTCCATAACACAATGACGTATTGATATATTAAGGATATGGCTTCTCATCAATTATGATCATCTCATGATCGATTACTATGGGTGGGATGTGAATGGCGACTAAATCGTGGCTTTTATAAGCGCCATTAACATAATACTCCCTACATGTATTAAGAGAAGAGATTGTAAAATGTCACTCAAAAAAATAAAATTGCTATATCTTTCAAAGAATGAGTTGAATAACAAATCAAATAAGTGAATCAAACATTAATACATACCAACAATAAAAAGTCAGTTAAACTACTTCACAAAATAAACCACAAAACTATATTCAACCTTTGAAAGATACAATACATATAAATGCAGCATTTGATATAATAAAATGCCTGTCAAACACAAAAATTTCCCGTAGAAATCTAAAGCAAGGCATGCAAATGAGCCTAAGTGCAACTGAAAAGAAAAAAAAAACCATGGCTACATATGATTCACAAGAATTTGGTCATCAATTAATAAAAGATTTGTTTTTTAAAACTTGATAGAGAAAGATTGTTGAAAAAAATTAGACTTTTGACTTTTTGATATTTTTACTTATTTTAATTCCCTTTTAAAAAAGATATGATATTATTGAGTTACATGGGAAGAAAGGCCAAAGACGTCTTTGCTTTGACTATTAACAACATTCCTTTTTAACCAAGTTTACAATTAATGTTATATTATAAGCACAAAATGAAATCTGCTATTTCAAAGAGCAATTCAGACCCAATCCTCGAGTACACGTGTCAAGCTGACAATCAACGTTGTTTTAGGAAAAAAATTATTAAATAGCTTAAAAACTCTGTTTTATAAAAGAGTATAGATATAGATATATAGATTTTTTTTCTAAATATAACTATTTACATGGTGCTGACACGTGTACTCCAACATGCTTTTAAATTCTCCCTTAAGACCAAAGTGATTTAGTCGGTTATAAATATATGCCATGAGATGAGTTATTTTGCTAACTAGTTTCTCTTTACATACCAAGGGACAAATCTAGACCATCCATTTCATTAGATTAAAAAGACAAGATTTAAGATTAAAAAAAACATTGAGGGACCAAAAGTGTAAATTTACTAAACCTCACACTAACCACTCCCTCATTATTTGTAGAGTTGGCAAATTTTGCCCAAATTACAATTAATTAACCTTCTTGACATTTTGTATGTTTTTTTTACCTTTTTACGTTTTTTTACGTTTTTTAAGTTTTTTACGTTTTTAACGTTTTTGTACGTTTTTTAACGTTCTTATACGTTTTTGTACATTTTCATACGTTTTCATCCGTTTTCGAACGTTTTCGTATGCTTTCGCATGTTTTGGTTTGTTTTCACACATTTTCGCGCATTTTTATTCTTTTTAGACGTTCTCGCACGTTTTCTTATGTCCTCGCACGATTTCTTACGTTTTCGTCCGTTTTCATACGTTTTCGTCTGTTTTCAAACTTTTTCTTCTGTTTTCGTCCACTTTCGCACGTTTTCACACGTTTTTACACGGTTTCGTCCGGTTTTCGACATTTTCTTACGCTTTCGTCCGCATTTGCGTGTTTTCGTCGGCTTTCGCGCGTTTTCGCCAGCTTTCGCGCGTTTCGCTGGCATTCGCACGTTTTCGCCGGCATTCGCGCGTTTCGCTGGCTGTCGCGCGTTTCCGCCAGCGTTCGCCCGTTCGGCTAGTGTTCCGCGTTTCGGCGAGCTTTCGGCGTTTCGGAGAGCGTTTGCGCGTTTCGGATAGCGTTCGCACGTTCTTCACGCGTTTCGGCCAGCGTTCTCCCGTTTCGGCCAGCGTTCTCCCGTTCTTCGCGCGTGTCAAGCTGACAATCAACGTTGTTTTAGGAAAAAATTTATTAAACGGCTTAAAAACTCTATTTTATAGAAGAGTTTAGATATAGATATATAGATTTTTTTTTCTAAATATAACTATTTACATGGTGCTGACACGTGTACTCCAACATGCTTTTAAATTCTCCCTTAAGACCAAAGTGATTTAGTCGGTTATAAATATATGTCATGAGATGAGTTATTTTGCTAACTAGTTTCTCTCTACATACCAAGGGACAAATCTAGACCATCCATTTTATTAGATTAAAAAGACAAGATTTAAGATTAAAAAAAACATTGAGGGACCAAAAGTGTAAATTTACTAAACCTCACACTAACCACTCCCTTATTATTTGTAAAGTTGGCAAATTTTGCCCAAATTACAATTAATTAACCTTCTTGACATTTTGTATGTTTTTTTACGTTTTTAACCCTATACAAAAAACCCAACCCTTTCCACTACGAATAATAGCACAAGTGATGGTATACATAAACTTTAAGAACATATACAATAAACCTTTAAACCCCGTAACCACTATACCTATACCAATTACCCTAAACAACTAACCACGTAAACGCCACCTAACCACTAGGTATAATATCACAAATGATGTATACATAAACCACTAAACCCTACCAAAAACTCTAAATACCTAACCACTAAACCCTAAACTACTAACCACTAAACCCTATACCAAAAACTCTAAACCTCTAACCACTAAACTCTATACCAACAACCCTAATCCTCTAACCCTTAACCATTAGATATAATATCATAAGTGATATATACATAAACTCTGAAATCTATACCGGAAACCCTAAACACCTAACTACTAAACCTTATACCAAAAACCCTAAACCCCTAACTGTTAGGAATTAAGAGCTTCTACAACTTTGTACTGATGGGTCAACTTAGTACTGCCAAGAGAAGACTTAGTAATGTCTAGCTTAGTTAGTACTGCAAGTATAAATTGTTAGTACTGCCAGTTTATTAGTATTGTTAGTTATATAGTTAGTACTGCTAATGTGATATGCATGAGTTATAATAGGAATAGATATGCATGATCACTTGATACGTTTTGTAAGCCCATTAGGGTTTTCCTTGGTGTATAAAAGGAACCCTAAGGCATAGATCTAGATATCAGTTTTCATATTAAGTTTTTATATTAGTCTTAATAGTTTGCATAGCAATCATAGTTAGTATTCATAGCTATTTTGTAATTCAAAATAGTATTCAATATATTGAATGTTTAGTAAAGATTTTGTTTTTACTGTTTCATTGTTCTTCTTAGTATTGCAAACTAGATTTCGCATAGTTTGTAATATTCTTAATCTTAGTTTCTACCATAGTTGTCTTGGATTTATCCAATATAACTAAGCTTTAACAAGCTAAGTAAGACATGTCAAGAAGGGATCAACACTAACCACTAGGTATAATATCACAAGTGATGTATAAATAAAATTTAAAACCTATACCAAAAACCCTAAACCCCTAACCACTAAACTCTATACCAAAAACCCTAAACCTCTAACCACTAAACTCTATACCAAAAACCCCAAACCCGTAACCATTAAACCCTAAACACCTAACCATTAAACCCTATACCAAAATCCTAAACACCTAACCGCTAAACCTTATACCATAAACCTTAAACCTCCTCCATAACCACTAAAACCTATACCAAAAACCCTAAACCCCTAACCACTAAACCCTATACCAAAAACCCTAAACCCCTAACCACTAGGTATAATATCACAAATGAAATATACATAAAACTTTAAAATCTATACCAAAAACCCTAAACCCCTAACCATTAAACCCTAAATCCCTAACCACTAGGTATAATATCACAACTGATATATACATTAACTTTAAAATATATACCAAAAATCCTAAACCGCTAACCATTAAACCCTATACCAAAAACCCTAAATACCTAACCACTAGGTATAATACCTAACCACTAGGTATAATATCACAAGTGATATATACTAAACCTTATACCAAAAACCTAAACCCTTAACCACTAAACCCTATACCAAAAAACCTAAACACCTAACCACTAAACCCTATACAAAAACCCTAAACCCCTAACCACTAAACCCTATACCAATAACCCTAAACCCCTAACCACTAAAC
>BQNB010005790.1:80445-100491 GCA_026074375.1 Tanacetum coccineum | reverse complement strand
ATTTTTCTGGTCATTTCTTGCATCAGACCCACCCCTGTAATTGTATACATTGCTGTTATATCGACTTTCATTTTCAATCCGCCTGCTGTCTTAGGTTATTATATATTAATCTTTGTTTGGTTACGAAATTAGACTTTGAGCGTTTATTTTCTACTGAGGCGGCTAAAGAATCGATGAAGCGACAGCGAGAATGGCACGCGTTACATTCATGCACTAAGTGTGGGTTTTGCAAGCACGGATGTCGGTGTAACGTGCGAGCACCAAGATGGAGCCATTGGGATGGTCCCTCTGAATTTTTGAAGATACCAGCGAAGAAGGTGAGCTTTCTCATGTCTACTATGTATATTTCCTGCAAAAATAATCAATCTTTGTGTTATCCGGAATGAATTAAATATGCTCTTTGTTGTTGGTGTCACAGAAAAAGATTTACGACGATGACGCTCGTCCTCCCTCGAGGGCTAAACGAAACCAAAAAGTGTTGGATGAAATGAAGGATTTCAAATTTAGGCTTGTGGTCGTCTGTCCGGAAAAATAGTTAGTTTCGTGCTTATGAATGGCTGCTTCTCTTGAATGTTACTAAGATAAGTTTGTTCATGTGTTGTAAGAAACAAACTAAAATACTATTCTATTTTTGTCAACTTGTTAACATTAAACTAAAATACGCTTATTTATAAAAAGGTAACGCAATACAATCAATATATAAATACTTAATTAATTACAATTTAAACTAGTAACTTAATAACTTTCTTTACTCTCATTTACATCATACCTATATATACATAAATAAAATTTCATATTAAGTCATCTGTTAATTAATCATGGCGTAATAAAAAAATTAAACAAACAAGCCCTAAGATGTTTTGCGGAAAAAATCTGTTTCTAGAAGGGTTGAAACCGATATTATATATACGCCCACCCGGTTGGCAGGTTTGGGTTAACGAGTTAACGGGTTCATATATTTCAACCCTAATCCGAAATATTTAGTTAATCGTATCGACAACCTCGACCCCATCCCGAACACGTGCATTAAACAAAGTAGTCGTGTCAACCCGTTTACGACAAATTGAAATTTAAAAGTACACGATAAATAGTAGAGGGTGACTGTTAGAACCCTTTATAGCAGTTTGTTATAAATTACATATATACCCTCAAATATAAATTTATAATTTCTTTAATTGGGTTATATTTTTTTTTTCGTAATTTTACACTTTCTAATTACAGCTTACAGCTACGTTACCAAACACCTTTTTTAAATAAACCTTACTGCTCCTACAGTCCTACTTACTGCTCCTGCTACTGTTTACTGCTACTGCTACTGTTTACTGCTACTGCTACGTGTCGACAAACATACGTCTACATTTTTTTGAGTTATTTCAACTTAATTGTGCGCTTCTTAAAATAGATAAGAAATCTAGATTGAGTGAACTATATTACCTCATTTGGCGTTGTTATTACAAACTTCAAATAATTTATAAATTAATTTGTTAATAGTTAAAACTGTTATTATGCAAAAAGTAAAAAAAAGTTACAATTATAATTTTTTTTAATTATGTGTTTTTTTCGATATACAATAATTTTGAAACAAATGCACTAACATTTAATAGTCAATCTCTTAATTATTATAATTTAAAACATTCTAGCGAGTTGTAATCGAGTTAGAAATATCAATCAAACTTGATCATTTTGGGCGTGTTTTGTTCATGGGTGTACTATGGGTTTTTAAATCAAAATTTAAAACCATTGTTTGTTTTAAAGTTTGATTTTTAATTCAAGATTGAATCATTGGAAATGTCATTGTCTGGAATTGAGTTAAGTCCATTAATAGATAACCTACTTACAAAAAACTACACTTTTATGTAACGTACTTTGTATATTATCATTCAGACCCATCAAACTTATAATGACTTGTTAAAATAGGTAATGTGACCGTTTTGAGTGACACATCAGCATTATGGGCCCACTTCATCTTCTTTTTTCTTTTGAATAGACTTCCATGTCTGAAAAAATCCCAAAAAACAAACAAAATTCTTGTATATTCTGTGTATATATATGTATCAAGAAACCGTATTTTTCACTTTTAGTTTGAATTAGATGCTGAATTTATATTCCGTTATTTGCATTCTGAAGATTTCAGATAGGGGTGAAGAGAGTGGCTAAACCTTGGTCCACCACGACTTGCAGCTTATAGTATACCATCAAGGATTTCAAGTTTGACTTGCATGTTCCTTTCCCACTAGCCAACACTTCCCCATCAGAATCTATGATCCCCTCCTTCATTACCTTATATGTTCACGTCCCACGCTTCATGATCACTGCTTTCACCTGTTCATCAACAAGATCCATCGAGACTGATGAGTAGGTGGTGTTTATAGTTTGGTTTTGCAAGTGTGAACAAGTATCACATTATGTAGATTTCCCCAATAGCCTAAATCTAAATTCGAATATCCTCTTATTCAGGTCATCCAAACCCCAACTCACCCAAACCCTTATACGGCTAGGAAAAACTCAAATAGAACATTCAATCCAAGACTAACCCAATGAACATCCATTCAGCACTGGTCAATCACACAAATAGTTGATTATCTGATTATTAAAGCTTTAAACATCATAAGTGTGCATCCAAACAAGCAAACACCATCTCGAACGACAAGTTTTATTACTACTGTTACTTTACAATGATATCCATCATCACATATTTAGTTTCAAACATCAGCGAGAAACCGTCAATAACAAAAGTACAGTTTAGACTCCTGGTTTCAAGAATATATTCGTAGGGGATTGGTTCTTTGAGTTCTGAATCCGAGCTTTCAAGCTTTGAAGGCGTTAATACTTTCTAAATCCTAAAGTGTTAAGAAATGATCTTAACACCCCTGTGTTTTAGGGTCATTGACGACGTCATTAAAATTCACCACTTATTGTTAGTCTTGAACGCGTTTGCTTTTAATTGTTATTATTAAGTTAAATCGCGTGAGCTAAGAATTTTCATCCAATGTAAACGGGTATCAATCAATTTAATGTTTACGTCAAGCAAGTGTTATGTAATTATTTAGAGAATAATTATTAACATTGCACAAGTTATTTTTAAACGGATGACTAAAAGCTTTACGTTTCGCGATAATTCAATTAAGGCATTCTCGGGGAACCAGACCAAAATAAATCCTAGCCGCTCAACAATTACCTAATTTATACTCAAATACTCCAATGTTTTTATAAAACTTTACCTATGTGTTTTATATTTGTGGTCGTCCCCACCTTAAAATTGACCAACCAAGACTTATAAATTTTAAAATGTACTCAAATGATAAATAAAAACTCATCTTTTTTTTACTTCAAATAACAACGAACTATTTTTTTTTTTATGGAAGATAGTTTACTTCCATTTTTATTCTAGATAAATGGCTAGTCAATTTCTTCCCACATTTTCTTGAGCTAACTTCCATATTAGGGAACCAATGGACACATTCATTAACTAAGTACCATGTACATACACCAACTAATTAAACCATATGTTTTATTTGACCAAGACTTCCATGGAAACCCTCAACTTGTCTTGGACATCCTATGTAATGAATCCTTGACTAAGCCAATTATTACATATAAGTCTTTGCACTAAAATAGATAACATATCACACATTCATTCATTGATAAAAAAATCAACTCATTTCTTTCTCTTTTGTGCTTTTACCCACGTCCCATAATTATCATCATAAACCATCCATATAATTTTCATTCAACACATTTACAAACATACCTACATCATATCTAAGGCATACCATGGAGATTTGAAGGCTTGGTTAAGCATTCTTAAGGCTTAAACTAAGTTAGGGTTTATTTGGAGTATTAGGGTTTTCAAGTCTTGAAAACCTTGGGTAAATATCTAAACAAGGGTTTAGATATTTTTGTTCATCATATTAAGGTTATCTAAAACCCTTTATGAATTTACATTTATGATTTTATGAGTATATATGTTCTATATAGCAAAATCACCATTAGGATACTTTTGAACATGTGAAATGATCTTTGGCTTGTGATCATGATTTTGTACACTTATTCATGTGTTATGAGGATATATATATCATGGAATGATGGAAATATAAGTATGTTATTATGTTGAGTTAAGTATAAAATGTATATGTACAAACTAGTAAAAGTTTACTTAAAGAAAGTTGTGATTTAAAAGCTATGTTAAGGACTTGTTAACTTGGACTCATGGACAAAAATATGGACTATGGACTTTATTATATATAAGACTTATGATATAAATTGATATGGAAGACTTGTGGTAATTTTATTAAGCTAAAAAGTATATATAATAAGTGTTTATAATTAATTATATACAAAAGGTTTAGGGACTGTTTTGGTTGGAAATATAAACCATTGATTTTATATTTTATAAAAATACTACATGTCATAAGGATTCCAAAAATATAAGAAACTCGAAAATCCGCTTTATAACGAAAAAGATACGACGATTTCAAGTTTACGTTAAATATATACTTTTATAAAACTATTTTTATAAAAGTTACTGTTCATGTCAGATTTATACATTTTGAAAACATCATTAATATGATAGGACTTTTAATAACAAATACGTGCTCGAAAGAATCGCTAAAAACGGAGCTATAACGAATAAAATACGACAATTACGGGTTTTACGGTAACTAAATCTATAAAAATAACTTTATAACTGTGTGAACAGTAAAAAGTACTGTTCATCAAAAGACATGAAATACAAAAATGTCATATTTTGATACGTCGCCTTTATACGAAAGCGTGAACATAAGAAACGTAAGAAACGGGGTTAAAACGAATAATTTATTACATTTACGGGTTTACGGCAATTAAAGCTGAATTTATAAAACGTCATGAACAGTAAAAAGTATTGTTCATCAAAAGGACATAAAATATAAAAATATAATATTTTTATATATCATCTTAATATGAAGACGTGAGCGTAAGAAACACGAGAAACGGATTTAAAACGGGAAAGTTACGCAATAATTGCTAAAGCGTTAATTATAAACGTTTTTACCTTATAACCATGATTTCTAAATTACGAACTAGATGGTGATGAAACTATAGAAAGATAATATGATATTAGTTAATCGAGGTACATGGTACTTATATGACCTATATTGGATTAGGTTGCATCCGGGAGTAATTGTGAAGCATTTTCCAGCATTTGATATACACTATCGGATAAACTCACTTGAGGCGAGTTTATAGCCCTATATTTTACTTGTTTTACATATATTTTTGGGGTGAGAACATGCTTGTTTACAAATTCATTTGCATGATTGATTCAAACTGGTTACATGTGCATTTGAAATTCGTTTTACAAATTGGATACAATTCATTGTTCACCATATTTTTGCGAAAGCTAGGACTTCTCTTAACTTGCTTTTGTTTAAAACTGTTACCCGACCGAAGGATAACGGATTAGAGCTTAAGTGAACGAACTGTTAATTACCTGGAAGGTAAGCGCGAGTGTTTTAAAATAGATCTATGGGGAAGGTTGAACAACCCCCGTATCGGTGATTAGCTATCACTAGTTCAAGATCGAATTAACGAACGTTATAACATTGTCGGAGTAAAACACGATAGACTGGTGAATCTGAACCTTACGGTGCCTTTGTAATAAAGTGGTATACTTAATATAGTCCTACGTCGCAGTTCACCAAGAACTTAGAGTAATCGTAATCATGTTTATACACATATGATATTGGTATACCATGCAATACTACCGTTTGGATATTGTATACATGAAATAACTTACTGTTTGGATATTGTATACCATGCAATACTTACCGTTTTGGATATTGTATACCATGCAATACTTACTGTTTTGAACAAGAAACAATTCTCTATTTATATCATGAACTTTTACGTTGCCTTGAATAAAGTGGCAATACATACTTGAAACATTTTGGGATTATATATATTTTAAGGAAACCTATATATGTAGGTTTATGCGTTGCAAGTCTCTTTATGAGGCTAGACAACTTGTAACAAGACAAGTAAACCTATATATATAGTTTTGGGATTTACAGTTATTCTTACAAAAACCTATGAACTCACCAACTTTAATGTTGACATTTTTAAGCATGCTTTTCTCAGGTGAATTAGATGCTTAGCCTATATGATGGGCATTGGAGTCTAAACAATACAAGAATACTTTTTAAACGACACTTAGAGGTCGTTCTCTCATGACTCTGTCATTGGTACACTTGAAGTAACGGCTCCGATCCTTATTCCGCCGCGACCAATTTTTGGGGGTGTTAACAGATTTGGTTATCTAGAGCCAAAAGTTATAGAGAAACTAATGTCAAATATCTTTTGCTGGACTATAGACCATTTTCAAACATTGCATCAAACAAAGTCTTTCACGGACATACGTACACTATTGAGTTGCCATTAAGTAGAATAGAACGAACACTATAACTTGTCGATGGTATGGTGGAGTTGCACCATAGCCCTCAGGGCATATATGATAACATACAATATGAAAAACAATGTGCATGTATGGTGGTTTTCACCAAGCCTCAAGGCAACATGATATAATAAACAATATGCTAACTATAGGTGAGGTAAATGGTGGGTTGCACCATATTGCCTCAGGGCATACATGGTAACCTACAATAGAATAACTATGGTGAAGTTAATGTACGAAAAGGTTACGCAGTATTGTCCATCGTCGAGTAAATTATTAATTAGGTCGAGATGTGTAACAATCCATGACTGAATCTCAAGACAGTTCTTGTTTGATGAGTTGCGAAATTGAGCCATGACAAGTTGTTACGCAACTCGAGGTGCTTGATAAATTCCCGCGATGCATGGTTAGGACATGTGAGATAGAAGTTAAATCCATAGAGGCATTATTGAAACAATATGCGTAATTATAGTGAAAAAAAGCCACAAAAGAATACTTTTGTATGATAGAGCAAACACACTACTGTCCTTTACATGCTTACATGAGATATATATGTGTTCACATTATACTACATATATACTATACAAGTCTTATATATTATGTTTTTATAAGTTACCTTATCATTAAACTTTGAGTTAAGCGCCCATCCTATACTATCGAAGCATGACTTTAAATCTCGCTACATTTCATTTTCAGAGCACGACTAAGATAACTAAACTAATCTTATTACTCTTCTAATTTTGAAGATAATGCCTCCCAGGAAAGCACCCAAAACCAGAACCACCCCAGCCACAGAAACAACCACCACTACATCTGTCACCAATGCCCACTTATTTAAGGCCATCGAACAAGGCGTTGCTGATGCCTTAGCAGCACGCGATGCTGACAGAAACATAAATGGCGGGGACAGCCATAATTCGGGAACGGGTGTCAGATGAACTGAACGCGTTGCTCGAGAATGCACTTACCAAGACTTTATGAAGTGCTAACCTCTATTTTTCAAAGGCACAGAAGGAGTGGTCGAATTGACCTAATGGTTTGAGAGGATGGAAACCGTTGTTTGCGCATAAAGTAACTCCTCCAGCAACGTGAAATCCAGGTGATGTTTTCCACTTGTATCTTCTGGGGAAATTTCTCTAACAGGTGGAACCACATGATAGTACGTTTAGTCCATGCGTTGCGTATGTAATGACTTTGACTGAATTGAAAAAGAAGATGACAGACAAGTACTGCCCGAGGGGCGAGATGAAGAAGCTCGAGGCCGAGTTGTGGAATCTAAAAGTAAAGGGTACTGATGTGTTAGACTACAATAAACGTTTCCAGGAACTGGCATTGTTGTGTGTCAGAATGTTCCCTGAAGAATCTGATAAGATTGAGAGATATGTCGGTGGTTTGCCTGACATGATTCACAGAAGCGTTGTGGCATCAAAACCGAAAACAATGCAGGATGTTATTGTAATGGCAACTGAACTAATGGATAAAAAGATCAGCACCTTTGCTGAACGAACAGCTGTAAGGATCAAGAAGAAACTTGATAACAACAACCAAGCTCAACAACAATTTCCTAAGAGGCAGAATGTAGCTCAAGCTTACACTGTTGGGACTGGTGAAAGGAAGGAGTATGCTGGAACTCTACCTCTGTGCAACAGGTGCAAGCTGCACCACAATGGGTCGTGTACTGTAAAGTACGGGAATTGCAAGAAGGTTGGCCACATGACCCGAGATTGTAGGAATCCTGCTGCCGCTAAGAATCAAAGGACCCTCACTTGCTATGAGTTAAAGAACCAAAACCATGGAAACTAAGCTGGAGGTATTGGAACACATGGAATGGTGCTTGCCTTAGGAGGAGGAGAAACCGATCAGGACCCTAACAACATTGAAGATGAGATCGAAGCTTAAAAGAGAAAGTTGTCTTGCTTTGCCTAGTGAACCCTAAGCTGGAACTATCTTAGACTTTATCTCCTTAGGATTTCTCGTTGTATTTCTCTTAAATTTCTGTTGTACTAAATGATTTCAAGTATCTATCAAATTAACATGTTATGAAAACGCCAATTCTACTTTAACTCTTTATAAATTTTTATACAAATCCCTCCCATAATTATTAGGAAATTATAACACAACTTTGACGAAAATGAGCATCGCATCGTTAGCCCTCAAATATACATACCATCACACTATGTATAATTAAGGAAAGGACCATGCCATGCTGAGAGTAGTCACCCTAAAACCTGTCGTCAAGAAACAACTTTCTATTTACATCAAAGTTGTATGTACATTCATATAACGTATTTATCACAAGGAACCAAACTAATAATCATAATAACCGAGTAAACTCTTGCACCATCTTAAAATAAAGTCGGCGTCATCTTATACCAAATCCTAAGCCAAGAAGCCGAAGACACCACGACTAGTCGCCCTAGGACAATTCGCTATCAAACTTGCTCGCCAAAAGAGTTACGCCAATATGAGACGTAAGCCTTTAGAATTACAAGTTAACTACCGAGTTATGCTTAAAGTCTTGCCTTGGAAAGGAGTAGTACGTTTTGGCAAACGGGGGAAGATAAACCCCAGGTATGTTAGACCATTTAGGAGAGGAAAACAGTGTGGATCGCGGTTGCTTACAGCTTGAGTTTCCCTCAAAGAGTTGAGCAGTGTTTTCACACTAGATTTCATGTAACCAACTTAAAGAAGTGTTATGCCAACGAACCATTAGCCGTTCGGTTGGATGAACTACATATTGATGACAAGCTGCATTTTGTGAAGGAACCTGTAGAAATCATGAATAGAGAAGTTAAACGGTTGAAGCGAAGCTGCATCCCGCTGGTCAAGGTTCGAGGGAACTCGAGGAGAGGTCCTGAGTTCACATGGGAACGCGAAGACCAATTCAAGAAGAATTAATCCACATCTTTTCACCCCCAAAAAAATTTTTTGTTTTCCCCCCCCCCCCCTCAGCATCTTCTTTCCAATGCCTAACGTCGTAAAGCTTTGAGGGCAAAGCTCATTTAACAGAGGAAGACTATAACACCCCGTGTTTTAGGGTCATTGACGACGTCATTAAAATTCACTACTTATTGTTAGTCTTGAACGCGTTTGCTTTTAATTGTTATTATCAAGTTAAATCGGGTGAGCTAAGAATTTTCATCCAACGTAAACAGGTATCAATCAATTCAATGTTTACGTCAAGCAAGTGTTATGTAATTATTTAGAGAATAATTATTAACATTTCACAAGTTATTTTTATCGGATACGTAAAAGCGTTTACGTTTCGCGATAAATTACAATTAGGCATTCCCGGAACCACCAAAATAAATCTACGCTTCAACAATTACCTATATTTATCCTCAATACTCAATTTTATTATAAAACATTACCTATGGTTTTATATTTGTGTCGTCCCAACTTAAATGAACCAACCAAGACTTACAAATTTTCAAATGTACATATGATAAATAAAAGCTACATCTTTTTTTTACTTCAAGTAATAACTAGTTTTTTTTATGCAAGATAGTTTACTTCCATTTTTATTCTAGATAAATGGCTAGTCAATTTCTTCCCACATTTTCTTGAGCTAACTTCCATATTAGGGAACCAATGGACACATTTTATTTGACCAAGACTTCCCATGGAACCCTCAACCCTGTCTTGGACTTCTTATGTATGATCCTTGACTAGCTCTTTATTACATATAAGTCTTGCACTACAATAGATAACATATCACACATTCATTCATTGATAAAAAAATCAACTCATTTCTTTCTCTTTTGTGCTCTTACCCACGTCCCATAATTATCATCATAAACCATCTATATAAATTTCATTCAACACATTTACAAACATACCTACATCATATCTAAGGCACACCATGGAGATTTGAAGGCTTGGTTAAGCATTCTTAAGGCTTAAACTAAGTTAGGGTTTATTTGGAGTATTAGGGTTTTCAAGTCTTGAAAACCTTGGGTAAATATCTAAACAAGGGTTTATATATTTTTTTTCATCATATTAAGGTTATCTAAAACCCTTTATGAATTTATATTTATGATTTTATGAGTATATACGTTCTATATAGCAAAATCAACCATTAGGATTCTTTTGAACATGTGAAATGATCTTGGCTTGTGTCATGATGTTTGGTAAACACTTATTCATGTGTTAATGAGGATATAAATATCAATTGAATGATTGGAAATATAATATGGTTATTTATGTTGAGTTAAGTAACAAATAGGATATGTTACAAACTAGTAAATTTACTCAAAGAAAGTTTGTGATGTAAAAGCTAGTTAAAAACTTGATCCTTTGGACTCATGACAAAAAATATGGACAATACTTTATTATATATAATACTTATGATATAAATTGATATGGAAGACTTGTGGTAATTTTATTAAGCTAAAAAGTATATATAATAAGTGTTTATAATTAATTATATACAAAAGGTTTAGGGATTGTTTTGGTTTGAAATATAAACCATGGATTTTATATTTTATAAAAATACTACATGTCATAAGGATTCCAAAAAGGTAAGAAACTCGAAAATCCGCTTTATAAACGAGAAAGAATACGACGATTTCAAGTTTACGTTAAATATATACTTTTATAAAACTATTTTTATAAAAGTTACTATTCATCTCAGATTTATACATTTTGAAAACATCATTAATATGATAGGACTTTTAATAAGAAAGACGTGCTCGAAAGAATCGCTAAAAACAGAGCTATAACGAATAAAATACGACAATTACGGGTTTTACGGTAACTAAATCTATAAAAATAACTTTATAACTGGTGTGAACAGTAAAAAGTACTGTTCATCAGAAGACATGAAATACAAAAATGTCATATTTTGATACGTTGCCTTTATACGAAAGCGTGGACATAAGAAACGGGATTAAAACGAATAAGTTATTACATTTACGGGTTTACGTCAATTAAAATTGAATTTATAAAACCTCATGAACAGTAAAAAGTACTGTTCATCAGAAGGACATAAAATATAAAAATGTAATATTTTTATATATCATCTTAATACGAAGACGTGAGAGTAAGAAACACGAGAAACGGATTTAAAACAGGAAAGTTACGCAATAATTGCTAAACAGCGTTAATTATAAACGTTTTTACATTATAACCATGAGTTCTAAATTACAAATAGATGGTGATGAGCTATATAGGATTATTTATGATATTAGTTAATCGAGGTACATGGTACTTATACGACCTATATTGGATTAGGTTGCATCCGGGAGTAATTGTGAGTTTATAGCCCCATGTTTTACTTGTTTTACATATATTTTTGGGGTGAGAACATGCTTGTTTACAAATTCATTTGCATGATTGATTCAAACTGGTTACATGTGCATTTGAAATTCGTTTTACAAATTGGATACATTGCTTGTTTCATTATATTTTTGAAAGCAAGGACCTTTCTTAACTGTTACCCCGAATGATTACGGATTAGCTTAAGTGAATCGATCTGTTAATTATCTGGAGGGTAAGCGCGAGTGTTATAAAATAGATCTATTAGGGATTGACAACCCCCGTTCTGGTGATTAGCTATCACTAGTTCAAGATCGAACTAACGAACGTTATAACATTGTCGGAGTAAAACACGATAAACTGATGAATCGAAACCCTTACGTGCCACTCTAAATAAAGTGACAAACTTATATGGAGTGCTACGTAGCAGTCCATGAACTTAGAGTAATCGTAATCATTGTTTTATACACATATGGATATTGTATACCATGCAATACTTACCGTTTTGGATATTGTATACCATGCAATACTTACTGTTTTGGATATTGTATACCTTGCAATACTTACTGTTTTGGATATTGTATACCATGCAATACTTACCGTTTTGGATATTGTATACCATGCAATACTTACCGTTTTGGATATTGTATACCATGCAATACTTACTGTTTTGAACAAGAAACAATTCTCTATTTATATCATGAACTTTTATGTTGCCTTGATTAAAGTGTCATTACATACTTGAAACATTTTGAGATTATATATATTTTAAGGAAACCTATATATGTAGGTTTATGCGTTGCAATCTTTATTAGCGAAACATGAAAACACAGTAAACCTATCATAATTAGTTTTTAGGATTTACAGTTATTCTTACAAAAACCTATGAACTCACCAACTTTAATGTTGACACTTTTAAGCATGCTTTTCTCATGTGAATTAGATGCTTGGCCTATATGATGGGCATTGGAGTCTAAACAATACAAGAATATTTTTCAAACGACACTTAGAGGTCGTTCTCTCATGACTGGTGCAATGGTACACATGAAGTAACGCTCCCGAATCCTTATTCCGCTGCGACCCAATTTTGAGGGTGTTACATATAGGATGTGTTAAAACTTAATATACACGTATTAGGGTTGAAGGGCAACAATAGGTACATCTGTTAACATTGTTTATGGAATCAGTTAGTGCCAAGCAAAAATGGCCTTATATTGAGCATTTTATAGCGACTGGTGAAAGGAAGGTGGTGAAGGTGCGATGGAGGAGGAAGGTGCGGTGGAGGAGGAAGGTGGTGCGGTAGAGGAGGAAGGTGGTGGAGGAGGAGGGGTGGTGGTGGGTTGTGATAAAGAAAAAAAAGAAAAAAAAATTATTTATTTATATAAAAATGATGACATGTCGGTTTTGAGCCGGTAACTCCATTTCACAATTTGTCTCGTATACTCAACTCTTTTACTAGCCTCTATTGAACAACAAATTAAAAGTTTGATGGGTCTGAATGGTAATATACAAAGTACGTTACCTAAAAGTGTAGTTTTTGGTAAGTAGGTTACCTATTAATAGACTTAACCCTTTGGAATTCACATGACTTGGGTGTGAATTGTAAATTTGTATGGGTCAAGTAATTATGTCTCTTATCGTTTTGCTAAAAAATATTTTCTCCGTCTCAAAATTATCGTCTCCCGACAAAAAATAGACATTTAAAAAAGTGCATTTATTACTGCTTTCTCTTTTCTACTTTTTGACAGAATGACACTTTTACCCTTAACTAATTAATTAAAGTCTTCTTTAAAGTTTGTAATAATAATTTCAAACAAGGGTAATATAGTAAACTTTATTAAAACTTCTATATCTATTTTTAGTAGTGGACAATTAAATTGGGACATAAAAAAAACGTGAACAATAAAAATAGAACGAAAGGAGTAATTATTTAATTCTTAAAAAAAATTAAACTAGCATATAAATTATTTGTTATCTATTAAATAATTTATTTTTTCATTATCACTTACTTTAAATTTTTTTCTTTTTTATATTAAATTCAAATCCAAATTCAAATTTAAATCTAAATCCGAATCCTATTCCAAAACCCATCTACAAATCAAACGAGCCCTTAACTAAATGAGTTAGTTACGTGAAACTATATATAACCCAAAAAGGTGCTACTATCAATATTCTTGACCCATTTTTATAACACTTACTTTTTTCTCTCTTATGTTAACTGTATAACATATTTTTTTTATTACTTTTTGTTTTATATTTTTCTTCACTTTAACACTTTTGACTTATTAAACTTTATATTTCATGTTTCGCACTTCCTATCTTGTAGTTTTATAATAAAAACCAAGGTTGCAAAAACCGTTAATCGGTAGTTGAACGATCGACTTCTTTATAGCTTGTAATCGGTCTAGGCGGGATTACTCGGTGATTAATCGGATTGCCATTTTCGGCAAATTTTGGGTATTTTCAGCTCGTTTTGTGTATTTGCGACAGAAAGCGATTGCGGAGTTAGCCATGCAATTTGACAATACATGCACAGCTAAAGACGATATGAGAAAGAAATGCAATGACATTCTACAAGAATGCCGTGCTTTGATCGACACTTTTTTTGAAAGAAGAATCTAATAAATATTACGCGATGAATCTTGCTATGTTTAGAAAGGCAGCAAAAATAGAAAAACAAATTGAGACTAAATATGTTTGGTTATGGGAAAAATACAATTAGAACGATTTTAATTTTGTATTGTAATTTCAGATTATGTATTGTAATTTTAAATTCCGTATTTAATTTTTAATTATGTATTGTATTTTTTGAATTCCAACGGTTACTTTCCCCTTATAAATACTCTTTACCATCATTCATTTTATCACACAAATTCTTATCTAACTCTCTCAAATATCATTCATCTTTATACAAACACTATGGCTAACGAACCAAACGAGGTGCGAGCTGCTATCATTAAGCGACTACGGACCGAAGAAGAAAAGGAGTACCAGTTGGTTAACATTTTGTTGGGTGAGATAATGCGTTATATGCTCCAGAAGCTTGACCGTGTTGAGGAGGAAACGAGGGTGCGTTTGCTACCCCTCGACGAGCCTATAAAAAGCTTCAGTCTGCAAACTCTGCGTATGAGCAAGGAATCAGATACGCGTATCTCAAACATCTTGGAGGCCGCTAGAGAAGAAGTGCTCGCCAACATACATGAGAGGGAAGAACTCATCAAGAATTACGGAGCAATCTAATAGCTTGTGTTCTCGTATCGTTTCGTATTGTACTTTTTTTTTAATTTTTGTATTGTATTTTTTTATTATCGTATTTTAATTTGAATAAATGAATTTAGTTTGTGTGAAAAAATAAAAAATAAAATAAAATTATGGATGGTGGAGCCAAAATATGGAGATTGATGGTATGTTATGAGTGAAAGAGTATTTTAAAGTAGGAGTGTGAAGATGATGTGACATATATATCATGGCGTCATACCTATCCCTCTTAGACACGTGACCGACTCTTTTTTTATTATTATATAACACAAATAAAAATATTTAAAGTTAAAATTGAAAGACAGTAATTTTTTAGACGGAGGGAGTATTATAAATGGGTGATGATTTGCACACTTCATAAATTGATTGATACACTCAAAAATATGTGTGTCATGACTATTATACCCTTAATATATGCACACTCCGATAAATAATATAAGGGTATAAATTTCAAACACGTACAATTTGATTGTGCAAATAGTGTGCAAATCACCACTTATTATAAATCTGCACTTAGACACGTGACCGACTCTTTTTTTTATTATTCTATAAAACAAACCCTAAAATTCTGTTGGAGAACAATCCCAATTTCTATTCATTCAAAGGTTCGATTAATTTGTTTATATTGATTATCATATAATTTAATTATTGTTTATTGTTTATATATATTTGATGATTAGATCTGAATTTGTTTATGTGATTGATCGGCTTATTTTCAAACTTATTACTGTATGAGATAAGTTTCAAAATGGGATTATAAGTCTAAAATAAGTTTAACTTTTAGCAGCCGGAAAGTTTCAAAATAAGCCACAAAAAGTGAGTTTATGAAACATTAGCCCAAAACCAAATAAGCCATAACCCCACTATATAAGACGAAACAAACGCCCTTTTCTTGTTTTAAGATAAAAGTTGAATAATAACACTAAGGGGAGTTTGTTTCGGCTTATATAGCCGGCTTATGGCTTATTTGGTTTTGGGTATATCTTTCATAAGCTCACTTTTTGTGGCCGGAAAGTTTCAAAATAAGCCACAACATAAGCTTAAAACCAAATAAGCCATAACCCCAATATATAAGCCCAAAAAAACACCCCCTAGTAGTTGAATAAAATCCAGGTGACCTTTTTGAGATCTCCACCGGATAATCTCAGTCACCTACCTAAGAGTGCTGGGTACAGTGGTGCCGTTGGCAAAAATAGCCAAAAAGTGGCCACGTCAGCAAAAACCACAACGGCACCATAAACTCTTTGGCACCACATTTTGGCAGGTATCCGTTGGCACCAGAAATCTGGTGCCGTTGGCCAATTTTTTTTAATTTTTTTTTTCATTTACATAAAAATAAAAATACACAATATAATTCATTAACACAATGGCACCAGAAACTCTTTGCACCACATTTTGGGGTATTTTTTTCAAAAATCCGCTCCTCCAAACGGCTAGATTAAAAAAAAAAATCAACGGCGTGGCTGGTTGCAACGGCGTGAGAGCCGGTATGGTGCGCCGTTGGCTTTTCTCGGCTGGATGTTTGGCGCCAAACAATGGCGCATGCGTACCCCATGCTCTAAGCCTGTGGGGTTTAACTCAAATTTCTGTATATTGCAGTGTTAGGATTTTACTTTTTTCGGTATCTCGTTCATCTGTTATTTGTTTTGTTACTAATTTTGTAAACAATATTCATTTGAATTCTTACAGACGGATTTGCAAAAATGAGTGTGGCTGTAATTCATCGACACGAGAAGAACATTGATACTGCTGCTGACTTTGACGGTACACTACCTTTTTTCTGTGAAGTTTTTTTTGATGTTCTTTCAATATTAGCCTTCCTTTAGCTTATTAGCTATTTATCAAGTGTGCATTCTAAACAACCTTTCATGCTAATTTATAAGAATTCTTGAATATAAATGCTGAAGTTGGATTGTTCTATTTAATTCGTAGTTATGCATGCAGAAACAAAGCAGCTCCAAAAGATGTCAAGTCTGCTTCCACAAAGCAGAACAAAGATAATTAGATCTTGTTATGTTCTGGTTACGATTTGATTATACTGTTGAACTTAAATGTGGCTGAAAAGTATATGGGACTTACAAATATAATGAAAGAGTTTAATGCAAAATAAGACTATTGAACTAATTTCAGATTGATCAAGCAAAGGTAAAACAACTTCTATTGTTTGTGCAATAAAGGTAACTTTTGCGGAATTATCCAACAACATGCTCACACACATGTCATCCTCTAAAATGTAAAAGTTACCCTTATTACAAAAAATAAAAAATAAATGAAAGTTAAATACCATTTTGATCATTTTGATAGTATGGTACCTTCATTAGGAAATGACCCATAGTTCAATACTTTTTTTTGTTGTTGTAAAAAACCCTATAACGAAACATGGTTCAAATTATTGACGGAGCCGGAAAACAAAAATAGGTTGCACTAAAAATACAAAACCAGCGGGTTCATAACTAACTTTACAACAAAGTTACACTAAAAATATGAAACAGAAATAGGTTGCGTCGCGTAGGCTGACCCATGTAGCCAAGCAGTGGCCCCGTGTCCCTGACTTCATAGCAAACCCACCTGAATTTTTCTGGTCATTTCTTGCATCAGACCCACCCCTGTAACTGTATACATTGCTGTTATATCGACTTTCATTTTGAAGCCGCCTTCTGTAATCAATCTAAATACCCAACATACCGTATGTGAAAATAATGTTAGGTAAAGAAGTAACCGAGGTAATGCAACCCTAATATCCAACAATTGATATCGGGTCTTCTTCACCATTATCCCTTCAACACAGCGCAAACAATCTGAGCGTCTGGTTTATATTAAGCAATTAATCACCTGACTTTCCCTTCTAAAATAAAGCGATACTCTCGATCTGATTCTGTTCTCTGGTTTATATTTGAGAACATAAGCTTTTTTAGTTTGAACTTGTTTCTGATAGTGTGAACCAAAAGTGATCACAATTGAGTACGAATGTACGATAACTCAACATAACTCTTACTCCTGTTGCATTTATACATACAGGGTCAAACCAATTACGAACACCTTCACCAGGTGCCTACTCGTGTGTTGATAATGGTATGAAATTCTTTTACTTCTGTGTTTCTTTGCAATGTGTTGGCTCTCTTAGGTTATTATATTAATCTTTGTTTGGTTACGAAATTAGACTTTGAGCGTCTATTTTCTACTGAGGCGATGAAGCGACAGCGAGAATGGCATGCGCTACATTCATGCACTAAGTGTGGGGTTTGCAAGCACAGATGTCGGTGTAACGTGCGAGCACCAAGATGGAGCCATTGGGATGGTCCCTCTGAATTTTTGAAGATACCAGCGAAGAAGGTGAGCTTTCTCATGTCTACTATGCTGTATATTTCCTGCAAAATTAATCAATCTTTGTGTTATTCGCAATGAATTAAATATGCTCTTTGTTGTTGTGTCACAGAAAAAGATTTCCGGCGATGACGCTCTTCCTCCCTGGAGGGCTAAACAGCGCCAAAAATGGTTGGAAGACGGGAAGGATCTTGACCTTAGCCTTTTTTGGTCATCTATCCAAAAGAAATAGTTAGCTTCATGCTTATGAACGGCTGCTTCTCTTGAATGTTACGTTTGTTCATGTGTTGTAAGAAACAAAACTCGCGTGTCTTGTTACCTTAACGACATTCATTCTTGCATGTACTTGTGTTGTGTTTTCTATCTATCTGTTTAAGTCACTAGAGAGACATGTTTGTGTTGTTTAGCCTCCATTGTGTTCTATTTTTTACTTGTACATTTTACTGCATCGATATTTTACACTTTTTTTTTTTTGAACGGCAACTTTATTAGAAACACTAGCAAGAAGCTAGACAATTACAAAGAAATCAAATATGGGTGTCGATATTTTACACTTTATACTATATTTAACATAAGTAAAAGATGTACCCAGATACTTATTCAAATCACATGAGTCTGATATTAGAATACTCAATTCTTAAGTATAAAATTTCTCATCCTCTCAATATGACTGATAGCTGTAATACAAAAGGTATTGGTTTAGATCTTTCTGATAATGTGGTATTTAACCTAGAATAGGCACAATCCCAACTATATTTAACTCCAGCCTACAAATATGTTCATGTTTTTAGCATTATTTAGTGAAACACCAAATGCGTAAAATTATACTCTTTTGTCCGAAATTATCGTCCTCGACAAAAAACACACAGTTTAAAGTGCATTTATACCGTTTTTACATTATAGCAAAATGACAGTTTTACCTTTAGTCAATTAATTAAAGTCGTCTTTAAAGTTTGTAATAATAATTTCAAAAACCTCTGAATCCCATTAAAAAACTAATTTTTTATAAACAGTAAAGAACATATATCTTAAAGTGACATGTTTTATTTCTCAATTAAGAAAATCACACGTATTTTTAAATTAAAAAGTGACATGTTTATATACGTTTGTTTAAATGTGCACTTTCTATTTATAACGATGCCAACAAATCTTCATTCTATTTTTGCACTTTTGTCAAAGAATTATTTTCGTGAATCATTGAAGGTATGTTTGGCGACACATTAGTAAGCAGTAGCAGTAGCAGGAGCAAGAGCAGTAAGCAGGAGCACTTAGCAGGTTGTTTAAAGAAAGTGTTTGGTAACGTAGCTGTAACCTGTAATTAAAAAATGTAAAATTACGAAAAAGGGCCTATAACCTAATTAAAGAAATTATAAATTTTATATTTGAGGTCATAAATGTAATTATATAACAAACTGCTTGGAGATGCTTCTTCAAGAAACATTTGAGATTTAAGCGGTTAGACAATATTCAAACGCTTGTTGAGGTGTTGTCAAACAAAGTTTTCATCTAAAATGCTTACCGCTTACCGCTCTTAAACGCTTCAAAACGCTTGTTGCCAAACACAACCTTAATGTAGTTTGAGTTAGCATTGCATGTGTTGTTCAAGATCTATGATGGAATCATGTTTTAAATATTTTATAAAGATTTTGATAAGAGGACAATACACGACTTTGAGATTTTTTGTTGTTTATTATCTTTTTTTTTTAAGTTTATGGACGATAAATTAATAGTCGTGTGTTAGGATCGAACTCGAGACCACGAGATTGCACACAATACGT
>BQNB010005790.1:60335-77235 GCA_026074375.1 Tanacetum coccineum | reverse complement strand
TACTTTATCAAGTCATGAAGGAATTTGAATAAAAACCTACGCGTTTTCGTTTTAAAACCCTAATTCGACCCGTTTTGATCTCTAGCATAACGAATCGTTATTATAAACTTTTGTTACGTTAAACCTTCATATTTTAGCTTATATTAATAAGATATAACATGCAAATTACTTTTCATATTGAAAAATATCATTATTATGGATTATGGACTAAAAACGATACATTTTTCATGCAAAAGGGTATATATTGTAACTTTCTGAAACTTATAACTAAGAGGGCTGAAAATGTCATTTTATCAATGTTATAACTATAGGGGTCTATTATGTCACTTTCCAAAGTACAAGGTTTACTTTGTACATCTTTTAAACTAGAAGGACCAAACTTGTAAAAGTGAAAACTCTAAGGGTATATTTTGCCATTTTTCATTCTTAAGGGTCTAAAATGTAACATTTTGAAAAAGTATAAAAATGTGTTCAAAACCTTATGAGACATAACTTTAATTAACGCTTGACGTGCTTATCGTTTCCAGTTATCAAACAAAACGCTTAAAACCAATTATATCGTACCACAATACTAGGGAGCTTCATACTAATGGGTTTCATCTTGGTATTACATTCTGACTGAGTTATTAGGTTTACGATTTAAAGTGGTCTAGCTCCTCAAACGTTTACAGAATAACCTATGAATTATGATAGCCCGAACGGTGATACAATAATTCTAAAATCTCCAATCAAACTCATAACAATATTAAACTCTTAGAACCAAAGTTCTAGAGTACAATCTTCCTAAGACTCGACATATTATCCCAGGTTACGTGACGAAGCTGCTTCCTTTCAAGTTGATATACTTTTCGCCCGAGTAGATAACGTCATACTACCATACAAACGCCTATCTTTTGATATACTTTTGCCGTTAATCAGATTTCCCTTTTAAGGTGAAGTTCATAACCTCGCATTTACTTATTTACATGTTTTATAAACCCGCGAGGGGGATACATGCTGGTTACAAACTCTTTTACATACTCGTTTATCTTATAACATGTGATTACTTTTCAAAGACTTAATGAAGTTCATAGCCTCGCTTTTACTTATTTACATGCTTTATAAACCCGCGAGGGAGATACATGTTTAAACTATGAATTTTGGAACAACATGATTATTTTACTATGAATGCAAGTGTTTTTCTAACTGTATGCTATCCAAATATATTATTGCCTAAGTAGCTTCTAGTGCCATTATTTCAATATCATGAATCACTAATTACTTGCATTGTGAGTGAACACGAATATTGTGAATAGATCTATTAGGGGTGACGACTCCCATTTGTATATCCGTTCATAGGGTAGCCAAACACACTATATTTGACTCAATGGAAAACTTTAGAAAGTTACCTTTCCACGGAGACATTTGTTCCTCAACCAATGTCACTACGGTGATTTTCCATGTTAACGTATTGATATCATGAGGTTAGATGCAATAATAATGTTACCATTTTTCTATGATAATTGTATTCGTTGCAATTATTACCAATAATGAGTGTATAACAACGTAACCCACTTACCATTAAACTTGCATTCAACTGTTCTCCATGATAATACTGTTTTCCATACTGTTTTCCATACTGTTTTCCATAATAATTGTCCCTACAATGCAAATATTTCCATTATAATAACCTGTATTCAACTATTACATTTCAAACCTATGAATTTCTCTCAACTTTTGTGTTGACCCTATTTATGCATGTTTATCTTAGGTAATTAAGCAACTTATACCATGGAGTGGCATGGACTTGAAGATGGCTAAAACCTGTTATCATTCACATTTTATGTTTCTAGATTTTGGGACCTGCCTTTGTAAAACTCTGATTTTAAATGAATGATAACGTCTCTTTTGAACAACGTCTCTTTTGAGTTGTTTTCTATGATTATGATTGTTGTACTATGAAGTAATACTCCAGATTAGCTTCCGCTGCTATATTGTAAAAATAGGGGTGTTACAGATAATGCCCTTGTTAATAAAGGAAAAGAGGACATAAGGTAAAATAATAAAGTTGACGTGTGTACGAAAGGCTTGTGAGTTTTTAAGAGACCATTGTGCAGACTTAGGAGTTTAAACCTTAATTTCTATTATGGTATTCGACATTTTCATTATGGACAGGGGTGCCATCTCAACATTTGTACCTGCAGCAGCGCCACCAAACGCTTGTGCATTTTTCTCAAACACTCCAGCTACAGTGCTTGTAGTATGTGGCCCGTGTCCAAAATCATCAAGTGGTAATTCTACTTTCATGTTCACATTCAAGGCCATTGCAACAATGTTAACTGATCTCGCCCCTATAATTTTACCGTTGCAACTCGAAGCACTCAATTCACACAGACCTTTTAACTTAGAAAGCGGAGGAAGCATTCCATGGTCACTAAATGAAGCATGATTCAATACTATCCCACTATATAATACTCCTAAAAAAGTTTGGGACTGCCCTAATGCCTGATGTATGGATTAAGATATTGTTTTGACGTTTATATAGTGAATCTATAGATCTAATCATTCAAAACATAATACTCTATACTAGGTTTTTTTGCAACGTTATGTTCATTTAGTATGTTTTGGTTTTCATTTGTGAATTTATAGATTTAATGGTTTAGCGCAACTTGCAAGTACTTATGATAAATGGTTATTCTTATGCCTCTATTGATAATTACTTGATGAGTTGCTTAACTCTAAGCAAGTAGCAAAATAGTGTTTAACTGTGTTTTTAATGCATTACTACTTGACAAAATAATAGTTTTGTTAGAAATATGATGGTAAAAGAGTAATTTTGGTTTTGTATCAAATTAGTAGCTTCATGTGTGCTTACTAGAAATTGCTTATTTACCCCTTAGCATCATGGCCTTTTTCTCTATAGCTTTTATAAGCAGGTAAGAAGAAAAGCAAGGTGGTAGAATGAATTGTGGATCCATCGATATATGTATATATTCAATGCAATGGGAATGGCCGAACGAGATTATTGTTAATCCACTGTTACCACAAAGCATATTCTTTTGATAAAACCCTAATATCATTCCTTTAGGATCGTCTAAATATGGTTCCTTTGCCATCATCACTTTGAAACATCTATTCTAATTAACTTTTTAGTTTTAACATGCTTGACTCGACATTAAACTTATATCTGACGTTGAATCTTTTTTTGTTGGTGCAGTTTGAAACTCATTATGTGTTTGAAAGCATTTTGGTGATGAATTCAGACTTGTATGATACCAAATACAAAGACTGTTGGACCAATAATGTTATAAACGCAAAGTTAGTGTACTTAGTACGTATTATGTTATAGTTAAGTTAGTTATAGTTAGTTATTGGCAATTATTATGAAAGGACACATGTGTTGGTTTGATTGAACCATCACAACCTTTCACTTATGCCTCTTTGGTATGTATATATATCGTCAAATGTTTGTAAGATTATCATCAAGAAAGGATTGCAAGTATCAATCAATAGAAAGTATATTCATATATTACCTGTGTTTTTGTTAAATCAAAAGCAAGTTTTCTATCAACATTTGGTATCAGAGCAAGAACGATTCCGGGAATCAATTAAGTAAGGAAGAAAGAAGGAAGAAGATACCTGTTCATTGAAGAGATTGGAATACACACGGTTTATTGTAACCGAACTGAAGCAGTAACACACCTGTTTTTGAAGAATCAAGACTTGCGCCCTTAATTGAATCATCAATTGATTCAAGTTATCTACAGAGGCCCAAAATTCTTAGACGGTTCCAAAGATCCCCAAATTTGCGACACCCTAATTTCACACAACAATCAAAGGGAATCCAGCGGCTCAAGAAGAACACAAACCGTAGAAGATAAAGACGGTTAAACTGACCATTTAATCGGCGGTTAACCACCAGAAGAAGAAGAAGAAGGATTGGTCTCAAGAAGAGACACGTCTCCCTCCAAAAGAAAAAGAGGCGCAACAGTTATAGCATCACCAGGACCCAAAACAAAAAGACATCGGGTTATTAACCTAACAGGTCCCAAAAAATCATTTAACACCCTCCAAAGTTAGAGCCATCATATAAAGTAATGATTATAACATGTCTTATACTAGCCACAACTTTATGATCAACTTCCTGTATGAATGATGATAACCAGGTTTTTTATGCACTCGGAGCTAATGAGAACCTGACCGAATGTCTATCTTTGAGAAGTAGTGCGCTCCTTGCAGCTGATTAAATAGGTCATCAATTCTCGGGAGAGGATAGAGATTTTTTATAGTTAACTTGTTCAACTCCCTATAATCAATACACATGAGTAGTGTACCATCCTTCTTCTTAACAAACAACACAAGTGCTCCCTACGGAGAATGACTTGGTCGTATAAAACCCTTGTCTTGCAACTCTTGAAGTTGCACATACAATTCTTACATCTTTGA
The DNA here is from genome assembly GCA_026074375.1 of Tanacetum coccineum. NCBI lineage: Eukaryota > Viridiplantae > Streptophyta > Magnoliopsida > Asterales > Asteraceae > Tanacetum > Tanacetum coccineum. The sequence goes on along the minus strand of BQNB010005790.1, from coordinate 72,810 downwards.
GGGCGCTAGATGATATGAAGACTTCGCAACCAGTGTCGCTCCTCGGCAAACACCTCAACAAAATCTCATATTATAGAATTATCACTCAATTTCGGTTCGTTTACCTTTACGTTACTTAAGGCTTTGGCGATTCCTGGAGTACATTCTCCTTGGACACATAGTATCTCACCACTTTCCAACAATATCCTAACCACCTTCTCGTGGCACACTATCTCAGCCTTATGCTCAGACAACCAATCCATCTCCACAATCACATCGAAACTCCCGTGACCTAAAGGTATTAAATATATAGTAAACATGGAAGTTCCTAGCTCTAGTTTGAAATCACAAAAAATCCTATCAACTTCTACTTTCTTACCATCTGCAACTTCTATCACATACCTAGGGTTTACAAAACTAGGTTTCACATTTAGCAAGGGCGCAAAATGAGTAGAAATGAAACTAAAATCAGCTCCATAATCAAAAAGTATAGTAGCATAGTGATTGTTCAAAGAAAAAGTACCCATCACAACGTTAGGATCTTGGAGAGCACCAACTGCATCCACATTGAAAGCCTACCTTTTAACTTGATTCCCACTATTCCTTTTGTTCTGATTTCCTTTAATAGTCAAATGGTTTCTTACTTGACCAGGTGCTAGATTCAATTTAGGACAAGTATTTTGATAATGTTCAGGACTTCTACACTCATAACATGTTTCTGGTTCATATCCACCCCTAACAGCATTAATTGGTGCCACCTGCTTAATTGGCATACAACAATTTCTTGCATAGTGACCCAGTTTCTGACAATTGAAGCACACTATACAAGGCCTACCCTCGGGATGATAAGTCCAACACTTAGCACATTTTGGATGAGGCCCAGTATACTCATTCCTATGAGAAGTTGATGCCACAAATCCCTTGCTCACTTTCGCCCTCTTATCATCATTTCTCCCACCACCTTGCTTGCTTGACTCCTCCACTCCCTTTCTTTTCTTGTAACCTTTCGTGAGTGTACGAAAGCTAACCACCTCATCAGTAAGTATCCCAGCTCTAATAATCGCACTCTGGATTGTCGTTGGTTGGGTTGTTCGGAGCATTCCTTAAATCTCAGGAGCTAACCCAGCTATGTACCTCTTAATGCGTGACGACTCAGGAGTAACTAGATGCTTAACCAACTTAGCCAATTCATGAAACCAATTCGTATAGCCGGCATGATTGGCTCCCACCATCTTATGATTCCAAAACTCAGATTCCAACTTCTCTATTTCATTGCTAGGACATAACTTCTCTACAAGTAATGCCTTAAAATCAGTCTATGACATACCTATTGCTGCTGCACGACCTCTTGCTTGAACTTATGTATTCCACCAAGTCAAAACCTTGTTCACAAATGAGCTAGCAACATACTTCACCTTTTGATTCTCAGTACACCCACTATTGTCAATTACATTCTCCATCTTCTCAATCCATCGAGTAAGTGCTATCGCACCTCCCTTTCCATCACACTCCTTGGGATTGCATGCCATGAATCCTTTATAGGTACATCCGTTGTTCCCACCATTCCCACCATTTCCATGATTTCCACCATTTCGACCATTAGCATTGTTCACGTTGTTAGTCACTTAGGTGACAATCTGGGGAAGAATGGTTTGCGATTGCTGCGCGATGATAGCAGCAATGTTAGGGTCCTAGTTGTTGTTGTTAGGACCACTTTGTAGGTTTAGAGCCATTTCTATATGAGATCAATTTTATATACATTAGACAATATAATAAGGATCATGATCTCATCATACTCATGCATAACCATATACATACATACAACGCATCAACATTAATCCATGAAATCATACTTGCAAGTCCAGTTGTGTTGTGGCGCATGTATAATTATGTTGGCCACCATAATTATAGATGCCCCTCTTTCATAGTTGTACTCCCTCCTATGATGAAACTTCATGAAATTAACACACCACATAGCACCCAATTAAAACAAAAACAACAAATCACACAAAGGAATAACCCTAATAATCATTTTTATTATATTAAAATACTCAAAATCCAAGAGTTGAAAATAACATTCCTAACATGGCTCCAAACGTCAAAAGGAAAAAGAAAACAAGCTAAAACATATCAATCACTTAGAACAGTACGGACAGTTGCAGAACGTACGGTCGAGAATAGCTTTAGCCGACTTCTTTAACTTAGGCTTACTACTTGCAGTGGACTCAAGATCCGAGTCTACCTCCGTATCTGATGCTTCATGCTCTAGAGGCTCATCCTCATCCTCAATCAACCAACCATTCATGTTGCCTTCTCGTTGGGGTAGTCAATGCGGAGCAAATTGATTCCTTTGAAGCTCTAGGTGATCAACAAATCCATACTTATTTAAAGCTCTAGGTTGTTCAGGCGGTTCTTCTTCTTCAGATGAGTGGTACCCTGGAAACTTAGAGATTTCTCCATCTTTTGAAATCATCATAATCTCCCTCACTAGGATCCATTTTCCTCCTACTTGTTTCTTAGTCAACTTTGCTTCAATTTGACGCGGATATAGACCTCTTGGTATTCGGACTCTATAGTTCATATGCTTCATCCTAAGCATTGTTACCGGATCAGTAAAATGCTTGAGTCTACTAGCGAAGGCGATTCCCCAATGAAACTTAGCACGAGACGCACAAGATGGAGGAGACATGACTAAAATAATACAAGAAAGGTATATACTATTAGATCCTCATAATGAAGAGTATATATATATATATATATATATATATATATATATATATATATATATATATATATATATTACATAGCAGTAATGAAAAATAGGAAAAATTAAAACTTTTTAAGTAGTGAGAAAATATAATAGATACGTACATATACACTTAAACCCTAATATACAACTATATGAGGGTCTCCTAGGTTATAATCTAGGCCAAACCACCTACTTCTCTATAACCAAAGGCTCCAATTCCAATCTGTCACACCCCGCCAAGGCGAAAACATGAGGCGTAACTTCATGGATATCATCACAACACAATAGTGTCAACAATAGAGAATCACTACATGCATAACTAAATATAAAAGACACAATGTGTCATGACAATACCGAAAACAAAGGAACGGCGTCTTGCATTAATGAAAAGGGTCTAACCAATACAAAGACATAACGTCTCACAAACCTAATAAAATCGAATAACATTCAATAATTCAAGCAAACATATACGAAATGAAATCAAATGAGAACTTCCAATGCTAGCCTAATGGTCTCTCTAACCACTTTTATTAACTTCAACACCTTCATAATGCTCACCTGAATATGATGCTTAAAATGTCAACACAACGGTTGGTGAGAGTCATAGGTTTATGACACCCAATTTAAGCTTTAAGTAAATTACTGTGATTAATAAAATCAAACATAGCAAGAAAATTAAGCTGACTATTATACATGCTAACCATGCACCCGTCTAAACAATCACCATTGGGACAGAATGTGTCCCCCGATCCAAACTACAAAGTTCGTCTTACAGTCATGGATAGGAATGTTATCCCCGATCCGAAGACTCTTGGTATCGTATCCACACAATAACATACCCACACAAAGTAGGCGAAACCAACATACCCACAAAGTAAGCGAAACCAATAAAATGTCATACCCACAAAGTAGGCAAAACCAATACAATATCATACGGCATGCAGCACACAAACATATAATAGATACATAAAAGTCTATGCGTCAACTAAAACCACATAATCACAGTAGTTAAAACATTTCAAAACATATTTTGCATCATTTCCATCCCATGAAAAACATAATAACAGAATATTGCACACAATCTAAACATAACAAAAACACATGCTACACTCGGTTAGGCTAAATGCCCAAGCTAATGTAACAATCATATGATGGACTTTTAAACCTTACACTAAGTTTATAATCTTTTATATACATTTTCTAAACCATTTTCTTACCCTATATGACCTTATTCATTAACTTCCAATTTCTCAGTTTCCGGCAGAAATTTGTAGTCAATTTATGACCATAAATAAAATACTAAAACACCTAATTGATGGTTCTCCTTTCATCCCATAGCTCCCCAATGAGTTTTGAGCTACTATGATTTTTTAGAAATATTAATACTAAGTGAAACTATTTTATAAAAATTCATCATAACAAAGTACCCAAATTCGGATCTGAACGTACACCAAAAAGTTTGACGTCCTTAAAAATACTTATAAAATGTTTTTGTGTTAGCCCTTTGAACTGGAGTTACTAGACACCTAAAAGGGTTTTGAGACCTCCTCATCCAGACCCTTTCTAATAAAAAAAGGTCTTAGAAACTGGATTAGGCCCATCCAAAAATATCTAGACCTGTTATGAGGAAGAAACCCGGTTTTGATCCAAACAATTAATGGAGACCTGCTTTAAATTACATAACCGGCCCCATTTAAGCCTATTGTGGACCGGTTTATTAAAAAATATTTTAACCCAATCTTCTACCCCTAAAATATTGAGCGGGATGTTTGCCCCCTTTTATCTTTTTCACAGATCGTCACTTTAAATCAAATTCAGATCTATTATCAATTTTACTTTTGGAAAAATAAAGAAAAAAAAAACCATCTTCTTCTCCTAAATCGACACATCAATCAAAACACCTTTTCTACAGCTGCCGCTCTTGGTACCATATGTTTCCATCGAAGGTGCGTATAAAGATGAATTAACTTTTTAGATTATTGTAATTACTTCATCTTTATACGATATTTGATATGTTCCTTTTATGTTTTGTTTATACTTAGATCTGTTGATATGTTAATGTTAAGGCTTTTCTTTTTATACATGATTATATTAATGGTTTGGTTTGGAGTTTTGTAGGATAAAGTTATCTTACGTAATCAGTGTTTGTTTTATAAGAATTAAAAGGCTTTGTGAATAAAATTAGTTACCTCGCTTATGTATGTGGTTTAAGCTTTTCATCATGTTCGGGAGTGCTTAAAAACTAATCTGAACAGCAACTCTGAATTACGCACTCAAAATTGTTTATTTAAGTTTTAAATGATAGGATAAGTGTTGGGAAATACAAGTCAGAAGGTCAAAGTACTGCTAAGTTGAAGGTCAAAGTACTGCCTGCTTAGTATGAAAAAGTCAAAGTACTGCTTTTATTTATTAAAGGAACTTTAAAGGATTATTAGTTAAACGGTTACATTAGTAATTATCAAGTAATAGTTGTATTAATCATATAACAGTTACATTAGTGATTAGTATTAATTAGTATTTGTGTCATACAAGAACTGTACACCTACTAGAGTTATCCTTACGTTTATAAAAGGATCTCTAGGAAGGCATTAGAAAAAAAACACAAGAAAAAGCATTAGTTAGAAGTATTAGAGATAAGTATTGTATTAGGGATCTGCAAACTTAGGCAGATTCAAGGTGTGATAATACAAATCGTTTGTTAAATCATTGTGTGTTCTTCTTGATACTGTTAACTAGTTTCCGCATAGTTGATAGTATTACATCAGTGTTTCATTGTTACTGACTTGGATTTATTCAAGGAAGTAACATCCTTTACAGGCTAAAGGCTTATTATACTAAGGTATATCGATCCTACAAGTGGTATCAGAGCTTGTGTAGAGACTCTGATCTAGAAGAACTTTAATCATTCGAAATCTTTCCAAACTCTAAAAGATGTCTGAAGCTGAACCTATCCCTCCCACCTCATCAGTCACTGCACTAAGAATCCCAATGATCAAGAAGGGTGAATATGACCTATGGTCCATGAAGATGCGACAGTATATTGCCATCACTGATCATATACTATGGGATATAATCACCAATGGAGACCAAGCCACAACTGATCCTGTATCCTCGTCAGGTCCAGTGTCTGCACCAAAAACTTCGCTTGCTGCTAACGCAAGAAGAAACAATGAGAAAGCTCTTAACATATTGCTTTCTGCAATACCTGATAGACATCTTCTCAGTTTTCATGATGCTGAAGATGCAAAAACTTTATGGTCAGCCATAAAAGCAAGATTTGGAGGTAATGAAGCATCAAAGAAGATGCAAAAGAATCTTTTGAAACAACAATTCGAGACGTTTACTATCGGATCTAGAGAAGAGCTAGATTCAGCATACGAAAGGTTTCAGAACATTCTTAGTATGCTTGAATTATATGATGCTAAAGTGTCCCATGAAGATGCGAATTTGAAGTTTCTAAGAAGCCTACCATCTGTGTGGCATGTAGTTGCTACAATGATTCGGGGACAACCTGGATTGGATGAATTGGAGTTTGATGATCTCTACAACAACTTGAAGGTGTATGAGCATGAATTGAAGGGTGTTTCAAATTCAAGCTCACAAAATATTGCTTTTCTGTCCACTGAAATCAAAGGCAGTACTTTGAAACAAAGTACTGCTGACCCAGAAAATATCCCAAAAGGATATACTCAGGCTGCCTCAAGCAAGGTGCAAACTGCTCCTAACTGTGCTTCCCACTCAGATGAAATCATATGTTCTTTCTTTGCTCAACAAGCATCTATGCCTACAACTCATGATGATGAAGACCTGCTGCAAATTGATGAGGATGCTATGGAAGAAATTGACATTCGATGGCAGGTGGCTATGATAACTGCAAGGATAAGGAAGTTTATGAGAAAAACAGGAAGACCCATTGACCTCAAGCCAAAGAATGGGATCACTTTTGACAAGTCAAAGATTGAATGCTTTAATTGTCAAAAGTTGGGTCATTTTGCTAGGGAGTGCAGATTTGCTAAATATCAGGAAAACAGAGCAAATGGTCGTAAGGAAAAGAAGATTGTGGCTATTGAAGATTCAAACTCAAAAGCCTTGGTGGCAACAGACAACAATGAAGAAATTGACTGGACCAAGGAATTTGATGCTGAACCAGTGACATTTGCTATGATGGCACTGACTGAACTTGAAGAAGATGATTGGAGCATGGAGATTGATGCAGAACCTGTGCACTTTGGACAAGATGGACTTGGTGATTTTGACTGGAGCAACAAAGCTGATGATACACCAGTGTCTCTAGCCTTGATGGCTACAAACTCAGAGGTACCTTACTGTTCCAAATGTAGTAAATCTTATAAACAGTTGCTTGAAAACTATCAAACTGAAAGCGTTAAAAAACCGGTCTCCATTTGATTTCAAATGGAGAGCCCCCCTCCTAGAGACCATACAGGAAACCGGTCTCGATTTCGTGTCAAACCGGTCTCGAAAGCACTTTTTGTAGTAGTGAATATGACTCACGATTTTTGGCTAACCCTAATTTAAATTTTAAGTAGGTGTTTTACTCCCCGAAATCAGACCCGAATTTACTGTTTTAACAACTTTTCTTGCGAAAATTATTTGACTAACTTCCCGACCTCAAAACCTTTCAGGGCCAGACTTTTTAGAAACTAGACTCTCTGAAATTATCAATAGATATAAGATTCATAAAGAAAAATTCTGCTCAAACCTAATTCCTATTTAAACGCTATTCAACCCTAACCAATTACATCAATATGACCCTAATTAAACCTTAAACACTTCTAATTAAGTTTAACATTATAAATTTACAGATTTTTATGAACCCTAAATTTACTATCCTTAATGTTACATAAATTTTAAAAGAAAGTTTAAAAACAAATTAGAGTTTTTTTGACATACCTAACATTCGATTAGTTTTAACACAACACCACTGAATCTGAATAAATAAAAAAAACTTTTTTTTTTCTTTTCTTTGATGTTCGACCGGCCAAGAAAACAAGAGAATGGAAAAGGGATTTTTGGTTTATATAAGAAAACTCTTTAAATTTTAATCCTTATCGAAAACAAATTTGTATTTTACTCAAACTCTTTTTTTTCTTTTCTTTCCACCGATCGGTCAAACACCCCTTTTTATTTTTTTATTTTTTATTTTTTAATAATATTATTATTTACACAAAAACCCTTAATTTTTGATATTTCTATAAAAACCTTTATTTATGTTAGAAAACCTTTAAAATTAAAACTAAACTAAATAACTATAAATTAAATTCATTTCTAAACATATATTTTATTTTCTAACTTATTACTACTAAAATCCATCGAACTAAATTTACTATTCTCATAAATTCTTATTATTTGAATATGTAAATACATAATACGTACACAAAAATACATTCACACATAAAAATTATACCATCATTTTTTTTCATTGTCCCAAAATGAAAAATGCCCATAACAACCATGACCTCAATCACAATGAGACGATCACGCTCCTTGGATTGATAGCCAAACTCACATAATTACTACAACACATAATGAAACACAATTCAATACTAACGGTTGACTAACCTGCTCAAAGCACAGTTGTCACAGTATCCCCTCCTTAGGGAAATCTCGTCTCGAGATTTAACCACTAGATTTACCAGCATTAGCATCAAACAGATGGGGATACCTAGCTTTCATATGGTCCTCGCGCTCCCATGTAAACTCAGGACCACGCTTTGAATTCCAACGTACTTTAACAATCAGAATCTTACTACGTTTTAAAGTCTTAACCTCCCGGTCCACAATCTCTATTGGTTTCTCGACAAAATGAAGAGTTTTTTCGACCTCGATCTCGTCCAATGGCACATGCAAGTTTGCATCCACCAAAAACGTTTTCAAATTTGTCACATGGAATGTGTCGTGCACCTTACTTAATTCCATAGGCAACCTTAACCTATAAGCTACAGGGCCAATCCTTTCAAGAATTTCAAATGGTCCTACATACCTTGGTGCCAACTTACCTTTCTTTCCAAAACGCATCATGCCTTTCTAAGGAGACACTTTCAGTAACACTTTATCTCCAACCTCAAACTCTAGGGGCTTGCGCCTATTGTCAGCATAGCTCTTTTGACGATTTGTTTCCGCTTTTAGTTTCTCCTTGATCAAAACTACCTTGTCAGTCGTCTCTTGTACCATCTCAGGCCCATTCAAACTACTTTCCCCAATCTCAGCCTACAAAATGGGCGACCTACACTTCCTTCCATATAATGCTTCAAATGGAGCACACCGAATGCTCGAATGATAACTATTATTGTAAGAAAATTTTACTGGCGGTAGGTGAACATCCCAATTGCCACCAAAATCTATCACATACGCCCTTAACATATCTTCCATGGTCTGAATTGTACGCTCACTTTGTCCATCCCTTTGAGGATGATAAGTTGTACTCATATCCAATTGTGTCCCTAAACCCTTTTGCAATGTTTTCCAGAATAGCCATGTAAAACGTCCATCTCGATCCAAAATGATCGACATAGGAAATCTGTGTCGAGCAACTATCTCATCGATGTATAACATTTCCAGTCTCTCAATACTATAATCTTCTCGTATTGCCAGAAAATGAGCCGACTTGGTTAGTCTGTCGACTATTACCCGAATTGTATCATGCCCACTATTCGTCTTAGGTAACTTGGTGATAAAATCCATAGTGATCTTATCCCACTTCCATTCGGGTATCTTGGGTTGTTGCAATAAACTCGAAGGCCTTTGATGCTCTGCTTTCACCTTAGAACAAGTTAAACATTTGCTAACATAAATAACAATGTCCCTATTCATTTCTGGCCACCAGTACATATCTCAAAGATCATGGTACATCTTATCCGCTCTAGGATGTACATAGTACCTAGTCTTATGAGCTTAGTCCATAATTATCGTTCACACACCTCCTACTAACGAAACCCATATACAGTCTAAAAAGTATAAACTCCCTTCTTCTCTCCTTTCCATCTGTTGATCCAAGCCATGTAGCCTTTTTGTGAGTACGTTCTCTTGCTTGAACGCCTCGCCCTGGGCCGCTAGTATCATCCCTCTTATTCCAGACTGAATAGTCATAGCCATTGCTCGTACACGCCTAGGTTTCACTCGTTCCTTCCTACTTAGTGCATCTGCCACCATATTCGCCTTACCCGGGTGGTAGCGAATCTCACACTCATAATCACTAAATAATTCTATCCACCTCCTTTGATGCATATTTAACTCCTTCTGATCGAATATGTGTTGAAGGCTCTTATGATCTGTATAGATAACACTCTTCCTACCATACAAATAATGCCTCCAAGTCTTAAGGGCAAGCACAACAACTCCCAACTCTAGGTCATGCATTGTATAATTCTTCTCATGGATCTTTAGCTGTCTTGATGCATAGGAAATTACCTTGCCTCTTTGCATGAGTACACAGCCTAATACATGATTCGATGCATCGTAGTATACTACGACATCTTCTACGCCATCAGGCAACGATAGTATTGGAGCATTACACAAATTATCTTTTAATGTCTAAAATGCCTCTTCCTATTCCCCGCCTCACTCATACTTTTTGTTTTTCTGAGTCAGCAAAGTAAGAGGTTTAGAAATCATAGAGAAATTTGCGATAAAAAAACAAACGTAGTATAACCTTCTAACCTAAAGAAATATATTGGAATATCATATGTTTGTTGGAGCTCTTTCTAATTCCTTTTCTGCCTCAAATCTTACAGGTAACCAAGTGAATGGACGCGATGTGTTGGACGCAATGACCAAGAAGATTACACTTCTTGTAACCAAAGCACTTCTTGTAACCAAAACTCACACTTGGATAATTTAGCATACAACTTTTCCTTCTTTAGCAATTTTAACACCAGCCTCAAATGAACCTCATGTTCATCCTTAAACTTTGAGTAGACCAGAATGTCTTCAATAAAACGATGACAAACTTATCTAGGTATGGTTTTCATACCAGGTTCATCAAATCCATAAAGACTGTGGGAGCATTGGTTAATCCAAAAGGCATAACCATAAACACAAAATGTTCGTATCTCATTCAAAACGCGGTCTTTGGAATATCATCCTCATGCACTCGGAGCTGATGATAACCTGACTGAAGGTCTATCTTTGAGAAGTAGCGTGCTCCTTACAGCTGATCAAATAGGTCATTAATTCTTAGGAGAGGATAGCGATTCTTTATAGTTAACTTGTTCAACTCTCTATAATCAATACACATGCATAGTGCACCGTCCTTCTTATTAACAAACAACACAGGTGCTCCCCACGGAGAATGACTTGGTCGTATGAAACCATTGTCTTGCAACTCTTGAAGTTACGCATACAATTCTTGCATCTTTGAGGGCGCTAGACGATATGAAGACTTTGCAACTGGCATCGCTCCTCGGGAAACACCTCAACAAAATCTTGTACTATGGAAATATCACTCAATTTCGGTTCGTCTACCTTTACGTTACTTAAGGCTTTGGCGATTCCTGGAGTACGTTCTCCTTGGACACAAAGTATCTCACTACTTTCCAACGGTATCCTAACCACCTTCTCGTGGCACACTATCTCATCCTTATGCTCAGACAGCCAATACATCCCCATAATCACATTGAAACTCTCGTGACCTAAAGGTATTAAATCTATAGTGAATAGGGAAGTTCCTAGCTCTAGTTTGCAATCACGAATGATCCTATCAACTTCTACTTTCTTACCATCTGCTACTTCTGTCACATACCCAGGGTTTACAAAACTAGGTTTCACATTTAGCAAGGGCGCAAAATCAGTAGAAATGAAACTAAAATCAGCTCCAGATTTGAAAAGTACAGTAGCATAGTGATTGTTTAAAGAAAAAGTACCTATCACAAGGTTAGGATCCTGGAGAGCGCCAACAACATTCACATTGAAAGCCTTCCCTTTAACTTGATTCCCGCTATTCCTTGTGTTCCGATTTCCTTCAAAAGTCAAATGGTTTCCTACTTGACTAAGTGCTAGATTCAATTTAAGACAAGTATTTCGATAATGTTCACGGCTTCCACACTCATAACATGTTCTTGGTTCATATCCACCCCTAACAACATAATCGACACCACCTGCTTAATTGGCATACGACAATTTCTTGCATAGTGACCTATTTTTTAACAATTGAAGCACACTATACAAGGCCTACCTCGGGATGATAAGTCCAACACTTAGCACATTTTGGATGAGGCCTAGTATACTCATTCCTATGAGAAGTTGCTGCCACAAATCCCTTGCTCACTTTTGCCCTCTTATCATCATTTCTCCAACCACCTTGCTTGCTTGACTCCTTCACTCCCTTTCTTTTCTTGTTACCTTTCGTCAGTGTACCACAGCTGACCGCCTCATCGATAAGTATCCTGGGGTGAAAGTTTTATATACCTAAAATATATATAAAATATTATACTTCAAAGAGCAATTAAGAAAATTCCCTAAGGAAAATTCACTCTCAAAAATATATATAATATAATATATAATATGTATATTAAACCGGGCAAATATGATCACCCGGGTCGTTTCTCCAACGACTAGTGAAATTGAAACCTCGTTTAAGCTTGGATTCTGATTTGAATAAAGCAAATATATTTTTGATAATCTATTTCTACTAAATAAAAGCAATTTAGACAATTAAACAAATACGGGAAATAAATAAATCGTGACAATTAAGCAAGTAAACTAAATTTAAACCCTAAAAATGTAAACTAA